>JADGJK010000013.1:0-127900 GCA_027600645.1 Nowakowskiella sp. JEL0407 | reverse complement strand
AACTTGAACAGTTTTTAAACTCGGCGACGAAAACCCATCCTTCGCCATCTGGCTCCCACCATACTCATTATACGAACTAAGCGCATTCGAAACCAACGCCTTATCTTTCAAATGACTTCGACTTGCCGGACTCCACCCCAACTCTCGTTCCGCAAAATTCATCCTTGATAGATACGACTTTTTTAGATGGCCGCCGTCGGTGTTTTCGGGCGTTTTCAGCAAATCCGCCATGGTTAAACTTCTCGATTTTTCTGGTGTGCTGATGCTGTTCTGTAGCGAGAATGTGACTTGCTTTGCCGGACTTTTGTGACTTGCGATATGTGATTTTATTGTATTCAGATATTCTTCGTCGTCCTCATCGAATGACATGTCACTGAATGATGAAGCAGAAGGTAAATCGGTCGGAGATAAGCTACCAATCGCTGCAATAGCAAAAAATTAAGATACATCGTGACCAAAGTATCAGATAGAAATTTATACTTGTGTTTTCCAACTTCTCTTTTCTCAAAGATTCCAAAAGTGCCAACTGTCGATTTGCTCGAGACACAGAAACAGCCAATTCTGACAACTCCATCGTCGTATCAGCCGCATCTGCTTCTTCGCGTGGTTCCTCCTTTATCGTTTCAACTTTCTGATTGCTTTGGAAATCTTTAAAGATATTCTCTCCTTCAGGTTTAATATTTTCTTCATCGTCGCTTTCCATTGTCATCCGGAGGTGTGCGTTCGTTGACAATCCGATTTTGGAAGACTCCGCATTATGTAACGACTTTTCTTCTGCTCCTAGAAGCGAAACCAAGGGCTGTGTGGGAGGGAGTGGTTCATCTTCGAAAGCACCCTCAAAATCATCGTCATATTGTGCGGTATTGTTCGTAGGTTTCATCTCAACGTCATTCTTCAAAGAAGACAATGAGAATCCAAAGGAATTTTGAATCGAAACGTTTTCGGTCGCCGGATACGTAAACGACGCAGCTTGCGAATTTTGAAAACTTCCGAGCGGCAACGATGCAGTTGAAGATTGTGCTAGTGAAGTGAACTTTATGGGCGTGGATGTCTGCTGGCGATCATCCGAAAGTTGTATTTGTGGCACTGAAGGTGAAAGAAATGCACGATTCAGGAAAGGTAATTGAGCCGATGGTTTTGGCATCGATCCAGATGCTGCCAAAGTGTTTTCCTTCTTTGCATTTAACACGGAAAAAGAAGACGAGCATTCTTTGAATCCCCGAGGTGATTTTGGTATTGTCTTTGGCTGAAGGTCGCTATTGTCGTTTGTTGTTTTCGGTGAAGTGGTAGAATAAGTCGATCTTTTTTGTTTTCTTAGCATCATGGTGTCCAAAAAATCCGAGATCTTCTTAGTTGCTGTTCCATACTCGCTAATTATAACATCAAAACAAAAAACCGATAAGCAAAGACGCTCTCTTACCTTATCACCAAGAATTCCTGAAAGATAATGGAAGATGAGACTTTAAATTCACCTGACCACTTCACAGGAGTATTCCAGACGTTTTGATTCACAAGCCTGAGGTAATAAATCGCTTCTTCGATTCGATCTAGTCGATATTTCTCCACCATTTCGCTGTATATGCATCCAACGATACTAAAAAGGATATGTTTGAAGTTTCTTTTCTCGTTAGGTTTTATCGGGCTTCGAACTAATCCCCTAATCTCGTAAATCGCTTTCACAAACAGCTCGTTGCTCATTATAGATTTCGCATAATACAGTCGATGCGGAAATCTTTGAATATCCTCCAATCCTTTCTTTTCTTGCGGCTGTTGATCAGAGAAATGAAAAAATTGAGCAAAGATAAATTTTAAATCTGTTTATAATATACCATTCCATATCTACAAAGCGCTGTTCGCCAAAATTCGACTTGAGTTAGAGCTGGTTTCCAGAATAAATCAGAATAGAACAGCACTCGACCGAGAGTTTTTGCTCTGTACATGTTGACTGACCAATTGTGTCGGTGTATTAAAAGAACCAGCAAGAATACTTCCAGATCGGCGTAGGTAATCGTTGTTTGTAAGCCGGTTTGCATTGCGTCGTACTTAAAGATGAATATTAATCAATAAAATTGAAGGCAAGCGCATTAAGAAATACCAATGAAGGACGATCTTGCAACCGGGTAAAAATCTTTTTAAGCCATGTTCGAAGTGTACCGTTTTCAAGATGCCAGGCCGCAATCGTCACCACTCTAAATAAAGCCAGAGTTAAATAAATAAATATGGGTGATGTTATGCTGTTGTACAGTACTTCGTCAAATTCCAAGGATCATTAGTAAGTGTATTCAAATCCACATCCAATAACCCACCGTCCTTTAAACCCCATTTCAGAGCGGAAGCAACGTGCTTAGGCTGGTTCACATATTTATCTGGCTGTGAGAGTTCGACTGACGGCAGCTGCAAGGTTGTCACTGCGTCGATTACATCATTCTCGTTCAGATGCGAAATTACTTCGTCGGGCTTCTTGGTGAATAACCATTTGCTGTCAAAGCTTATCGTGGTAGCTAAAAGTAAATGAAGTGATCTACTCAAGCGGTGCGACTGCAATTCTCGAATCTCTTTGGTTTCTCGGGTATCTGGTAATTTCGGTCGATCTGCAAAGCGTTATAATCAGATACTAAGAAAATCGAAAAGAGAGAAAGATTGATTATCACGAGAAACGCTGATGACAAGCTCATCCAAAGCAGAACGCAAATTTTTGTGGTATATTTCCGAGTGAGGGTCCCAACTGCTCGACTGGCTTTGAATATCCTTAAATATCAAAAGCGAGCGCATAAATCGTGCTTGAGCAACAAATTCTTGACGCATTTGACTATATTTCACTTTCGCGGCATTACTTTTCAACGGGAACGCCCAATCCGAGTCATCAATTGCAGCTTCCAAATCGCGAATCGCCATATTGGTCGTTTTCTCCCAATCTCTAAAAGAAAAATTTGGGTTAAAAAACATCTATCAACAAATATCCAACATACTTATTCTTTTCGTCGCTTTCCAAACAAAGCAGTGCATAAATATAATATATGTACAATTCAAAGTAAACTCGAAAGTCAAGTTCCTCAGATTCTGCAGCAGGCAAATATCCTTTACATATAGTCTTCAAGTTGTCTTTTACGAATCCAATCCAAGGTAAATCGTGCGTGAAACTGAGATATTTCGAAGTAACGTATTGATACAAAAAACTATTCTTCGTTAACTAACCAAATTATCGTACTAAAGAACGGTGTCACTTACACTTTGTTCGCATCCAAATTTAAACACTGAAGCAGCAAAAGGTGGAATTCTGGAACGCAAAATGTCTCCTCTTGGGAGGCAAGTCCGACTAGTTTTTCTCGTAACAATGATATGGGCGTGATTCCTAAAATCTCATTAGAAATCAAAATCATGGATAAAAAGAGCTACCTTTATCTCTTATGATCGTAAGACCTTTGAGAATCAAGACGAGTGCTTGTTCAGTTAGTTTTTCTTCCGAATATTCTCTCGTGCTTTCAGGAATTTTGAATCAAAAAAGTTTCAATTGGCAACACATATTACTTACGATTGAAGGATCGTGATACATTTCTCAACGTGGGTCAACGCCGTTCCTGAATTACATTCCTCCGCCAACTTCAAGTTCAGATCCGCGCCTAGTTCAAACTTAGTTATCAACACATAATCTATCAGAACAATTTCGAATTACACTTGTAAGCCAGTTCCAGTGACTTTGGTATTTCAGTGAGTAATCTTTTTTAACAAAAGAATCAGTTGGATTAGATTTTAAATCTCGAAAGACGCTGTACCTCTCAATCTGACCCAAAGCCGCCTTGTATTTTTTCTGTAATTCGTAAGCTTTAATCAGATTTATTCGTGCCTGAAACGTGTGACATTTTACAATGAGAACGGACAATCTAAAATTACGTCTCAATTCACCTCAAAATTATCGGGATGCGAATGTAAAGACTGAAGTAACAGATTTTCTGCTTTTGCTGGTTGTTGATCAGGGACAGATAGGTACTCCGATGCGAGAATTAAGTTTGTCTGAAAATTCGTGAAATGTTATTCAAAACTGAGACTGAGTTGCTGGCGGGAGTTATGAAAAAGAAATGAGCGGCACCTTGTATTTCAAGGGGGATTGTGTCAGTTGAGAGGCGAACTCGTCCACTTCTAAATAACGAAGATTCGATTCACGTAATTATTTTGAGCGAAATACAACAAAGTTTAATAAGCATGCCTTTTGAGTTCTGGAAACGAGATGGAGACTTGTATTCAGCTTTTAACATTTCTTTTAAGTTCACTTCGAAACTGGAAATTCTGGTGCTGAGGTGTCAAAGTTATCAAGCAACTTTTTTAATTTCCTCGTGAATCTTGAACGAAACAAACTCCATGATACTCTCTTTTTGCCTTAAAATCAATTCTTCCCCGGGTAGCTGAAGTTTGATTTAGCTAAAATCCGAATCAAGATTGTGGTGATCACATACCTGATTCCGTTCTTGATCTGCTGCGTTTTTCGCGATATCCCGCAAAACGGTTCGGAGATAATCGTCCATAAGCCTCGATACAATCCTTGAGCATAAATGTTCAAAGTGATTGTACACCTTTGTATTTAGGTCAGCAATGTAGTCATTGAACATGAGTTTTTTAAAACCTACTTCCGCACTAAGAATCTCTGCATCACGTTCTACTTCTCCATCAATCTGACAAGGGAATTCAGGAGAAAATATTACTTTCCTCAAAATTTTTGGAATCATCGGCGTAACGGCAATATTCTCGTTGTTCAATTGTATTCCGAACGGACCCGTGGTCTGGTGTCGATCCAATAATTTCCTCAAAGCTAATTCTGCGTCGATATCAACTGTTGTTCGAAGTGCAGTTTGAATTAGAAACACGTTCCGGCTGATAGAGTTTACATGAAGGGGATAAAGTTCACACAACTGCCATTCTGCAACTGGACACCACCCGTACTTTTCAATGCTGTAAGGTGTAACGGTGCTGATAATAACTTCAACGAAACGACCGATTCTTGCGGAAAGATTTGGCTGTTCAAGAAAGTGTTCCCAAATCAGATCTTTCAACTCCCGGAAAACTTTGTAGTTTCTGGATGTTTCCATTTCACGTTGTTTTGCAGGAGATATTTGAACGTCCGCTTTCTCGATACTCCCATTGGCCAAATTCTCAGCGTGCATGTATTCTGCAGCAAGGATTTTTTCTGCATAGCTGTAAAAACGATTTTTATCTTGTGAGAGCATCCATGAAATCCTAAATGTTTGAATTCACTTTGAACCAAGATAAATTTACTTTTATCATACCAGTTCTCAAAGGTTCCTCCAAAAGCAGACCAAAATAGCACAACATTGGACGATAACACCGACGAAATCTTTTCAGTCATAAAATAACGATATAAAATTAGTTCAGCACAGGTATTTTATCTCAAAAGTTGCAATACTCGAATAATAAAATCATCCGCTGATAATGAAGTATCCTGCATGAGTTGTTTCATATCTGAGAGTTCCGCACCTTCAGCGAAGTTTAAATTGCTCATTAGGTTAGCGGTGGACTGAATCTGGTGCGGCAGTTGATATGTTTGTACGCTAAATTCATTCCCAATACCTTGAGGTTCGAAATTGAACTATGTGCAAATTAGTTGAATATACCGTAGTATAAAACATTCGTCAAAGATGATACCAGCTCATCAGAATTCAGATCATGGAGGAAAATCGGTCCAGAAAAATTCATGATTTGTTTCTAAAAATTAAACTCTAGTTTAGCGTCATGTCCGGATTATTTAAAAAACATTTTGACACAATTGCGCGTGCCAAATAAGCTTTTTTGTTAACAATACTATTCAAATGGCATCGCTTCCCAAATCATGGAAAGATGCGCAAAATCTACTTTCCCCGAATCGACAAAGTGTTTCGGAAAGTCCCCGCAGCCCCTATCTGAGCATGAGTCATGAAGATTTAAAAAAATTGGCAATGGAATCATCCTCCGCACCAACCTCCCCTGCAGTTCAAAACAATTTCAGTTCGATCATTGAAGATGCCGATATTAAAACCAAACGAAGAATATTTGTCAATATTCCTCCTGCTGGACAGTTTCGAGATAAAAGCAGCGGGAAACATGCGATGCATTTCAATGATAATCGAGTGAGAACATCAAAATACACAGTGATTACATTTCTTCCCAAAAATTTATTCGAGCAGTTTCGATCAATTGCAAATTTCTATTTCCTCGGATTAGTTGTGCTGCAGATGTTCCCTCCATTCAATATTGTCAGTCCTTTTCTATGTGCAATGCCAATTATGATCATTGTTGCTATTACGGCTATAAAAGTAACAATAATTTAATTCAAGTAATCTGATTTAAATTTAAAATATTATATTTTAGGACGCTTTTGAAGACATGAAACGACACCGATCAGACCACCGAGTTAATAATTCGTATGTGTACGTTCTTTCAAACTGGACAAATTTCAACAGCTCCGTTCAAAAAGAATCCATCATTCTACAGTGTTTAAAGCATACACGGAAAATATTGAAAAAATTACATTCGGCGACATCATTTTCTCTTCGACGAAAACCTTCGAGTGATGTGGAAAATGGACCGAATCCGAATCCAAAATATTTAAATCCAGAAGATTATTTGCTTCCAAGATCGGCGAGTACGTCTCCGCAAATACAATCGCCAGTAAAGTCACCAGGTTTGAATTCACCGGCGCCTTCCGGACCAGTTTGGAAGTTGGGGAAATGGAAAAACCTGCGTGGTAATCTAGAAATTTTCTTTCATTTTTTTCCTAAACTTATACTTTAAAATTAAGTTGGTGACTTTGTTCTGCTGAGAAACAACGATAAAATTCCGGCCGACATTGTAATTGTTTCAACCAGCGAGAAAGATGGATTATGTTACGTTGAAACCAAAAATTTAGACGGAGAAACAAATTTAAAAATTCGTCGGGGAATACCGGAATTGCAATGGATACGAACTCCAGAACAATGCACCTGTTCTGGATTCTTTCTTGATTGCGAAAACCCAAATCCTAACCTTTACGGATTTAATGGGCTGGCACTGATAAATCCAAAATTTCCGAGTGCTGCAGAGTCTCCAAAATCTCCCTTTCCCACAAACATACCTGCGGTTATGAATGAACCCTCACTACTTTCTCCGATTTCGCCGAATGGAATCTTGCTCCGTGGGTGTATACTAAGAAACACAAAATGGATTATTGGTACAGTCATTTACACTGGAGCTGACACAAAAATAATGTTGAATTCCGGAGTAACTCCATCGAAACGAAGCAAAATAGAGCGGCAGATGAATCCTCAAGTACTTTCTTAGAATTATAAAATTATTAATTCAATGTCAGAGTTTAATGATTTTCTCGTAGATTCTTTTGAACTTTATGATATTGTTTGCAATGTGTCTAATCTGCGCTATCACCGGGTACGTATACACAGGAGCATTCAACTACGGACAAGTTCCCTGGACGTACAGCGAGCACCAAAAAGAATCCCCAACGGAAACAGCCTTCACAACTTTTTTTCTATGTATGATCATTTTCCAAAACATCATCCCAATTGCCGTTTATCTCAGTGTTGATTTCGCGAAAACTTTTCAAGTACGATTAAGTTTCATTTGCTTTTTTCAATATCTGGTTTCGGTAAAGAATTAATAAAGTAGCTAGTCTTTAATGATTTATCTAGACGAGGATATGTATCACGAGGAAACGGAAACTTCAGCTTCACCGCAAGCTTGGAATCTTTGCGACGACCTTGGTATGGCTTTAAATAATAGTAGAAACCACTCCAGTTACTAATAAACTCATTTTTATTACAGGTCAAATCGAGTACATTTTTTCCGATAAAACCGGAACACTCACGAGCAACATAATGCAATTCCGCAAATGCAGCATCAACGGTGTAATTTACGGCGGTGACTGTTTAACGGACGCAATGTTAGGCGCAACCGATCGAGACGGGAAAAACACAGTTGACAAAAAAGCACACGAAGAGACAATGAAGAAAAACGAACGGATTATGCGTGAAAACATGGCACGTCTTTTCACACCCATTTATATCGATGAAAAATTACCGTTTATTGATCCGCACTTGCATGAACATGTATTGAGTGGGATTGATCAAGGACGAAGGATTCGTGAATTTTTTACGTTTTTGGCTTTGTGTCATACCGTTTTGGTCGAAAAAGAAGAAGAAGAGGAAGTTCCAACTCATGAAGAAAATAAAAAAGGGAGTGCGAGCCTTTTAGGAAAGTTCAGTTTTAGGATGGACTTGAAAAAGCAAAACTTATCTTTGGAACGGAGAAGAGGCTCACAACCACTAATTCAATCGCCACCCCCTGCATACCACACAATACATCTTCAATACAATGCTCAATCTCCAGATGAAGCTGCTTTAGTGGATGCGGCAAAGAATGTTGGAGTTGCTTTTTTGCAGAGACAGGAAAATCAAATGAACGTTGACGTTTTTGGTGAAGTTCGGACTTATACAGTGTTGCACGTTATCGAGTTTAATTCGGACAGAAAAAGAATGTCGGTTATAGTTCAAAGACCGGAAGGAGACAAAGTATTATTGTGCAAAGGAGCGGATAGCGTCATATATGAACGATTACGAAAAGATCAAGATACAGAATTAGTTAATCTAACATCTCACCACTTGGCCGAGTTTGCAAACGATGGTATAAATTTATTGGCTCCCGTTTTTTTTTTTGTTCAATTTTTTTTAAAGGATTAAGAACTTTATGTTTGGCTTTCCGAACTATACCTGACGATGTATACATTCCATGGGCGGAGCAATTTAGAATTGCACAATCTGCAATAAAGGACAGAGAAAAGGAGATAGATTTTGTCGCAAACCAAATCGAGAATCAATTGACTTTAATGGGAGCAACGGCAATTGAAGATCGGCTGCAAGATGGAGTACCAGACACAATTGCTGTATTAGCGCAAGCAGGGATTAAAATATGGGTTTTAACGGTATTCTAGAATTTATTGCATTAAATTTTTTTAAATTTTTTTTCGTGGTGTACGTGGATAGGGAGACAAAATGGAGACAGCGATTAACATTGGATTTGCATGCAACCTATTAAAGAGAAGTATGATTCTCATAGTCGTTAAAGCTTGCACAATCGAGGCAACAAAGAACCAATTACTGATGGCACTGGAACGATTCTGGGATGAACAGGGTCTACCAATTTCCGCCGGAGTGAACGTTCCTGCATCAAAAGAACGAGTTTCTCATGCTTTAATTATTGATGGAGAGTCTTTAAAATATGCGTTAGATTCAAAGTGCAAGGCGCTGTTACTTGAATTAGGATGTCGTTGTAAAGCTGTTGTTTGTTGCCGTGTTTCTCCGCTTCAAAAAGCTCAAGTCGTGGCGCTGGTTCGCCACGGTTTGGTAAGACTTATAAAAATGCAATATCCAAAATTCACCGATTAATTTTTTTTTTGTGAATTTATTTTAGGGCGCGATGACTTTGGCGATTGGTGATGGGGCCAACGACGTCAGCATGATACAAGAGGCCGATGTCGGCATTGGAATTAGCGGAAAAGAAGGATTACAAGCTGTCATGGCGAGTGATTATGCAATCGCGCAATTTCGGTTTCTTGCTAAACTCCTGTTGGTTCATGGACGATGGGCTTACGTGAGAACAGCCGAGTTAATTTTGAATTATTTCTACAAAAACGTGGTTTGGTTATTTGTGCTCTTTTGGTATCAATTCGATTCAGGGTATGTTTAATCAGATCACTTCCTGGAATTGTAATAAATTATTTCAGATTCACGGCTGACCAGATTACTGACTTTACGTATGGGATGTTCTTCCAGACAGTATTTACTCTACTTCCGAATTTCAATATGGGAATGTTTGATCAAGATGTAAACGACCGCATATCTATGATGGTTCCAGAATTATACCAAAAAGGAATTCAACAATCTTTATACACGATGGAGAGATTTTGGCTGTATATTTCGGACGGCGTATACCAATCCATTGTTTGCTACTATTTCACAGTTTTTTCACACCTTGAAGGTACAGTTAACCCGAGTGGACTTGACGAAGACAAAGAGTCGATGGGGACGTATATTGCACTTTCAGCTGTTATCACCGTAAATTTGTACATGGCGATAAATACTTTCCGGTGGACATGGATGACGGTTATTGGATTGATACTCTCAATTCTCGTATTTGTTGGATATATGCATTTGCATGCTGGGACAACTGACAGCAACACTTTCGGGGTTACATCAGTTGTTCCATTTCAACCTCTTTCGTACGCAATTATAGTGCTGACAGTAATAGTATCGCTTTTCCCAAGATTTGTGTTTAAGTTTATTCAACAATACTTTTGGCCGTCGGATACAGACATCGTACAAGAAATCGAAAAATATTACTGGAAAGAAGGGGAAATATTAAATTTGAATATTGTTTCTGAAGAACACAAGTCTCATGATTTGGAAAGTGGAATTTCAACTCATGCTACTTCCGCTTTACACCATTCCGTGAATGAATTGCATCCGTTGGAAATGGTATCCGAAGGAAAGAACGAGGAGCAAGATGGAATCGACAAAAATACATCAAAATCGAACGATTTATTGACTTCTGATAAAGCAGAAGCATCTGGAATTAGGAGAACATTTTCAGAATCATCCGTTCATCCACCAAAACTCTCAAGGAAGAATACGCAAGCAGAATCCGGTAAAAAATCTCCCGACAAGAAAGAAGCGGATACAAGCAGTTTAGGTAATATGACGAAAGAAACTTCAGCGAAACCGATTATTCCTTCGATAGTAATTGGACATCATGAAGGAGAGCAACACTTTGGTCGGCAACGATCGAGCAGTATGAGTCGCGGAAGCATAACGATGATGATGCAAAAAACAGGTCAATTTATCAAATCTGTACCAAAAAGACTGCGAATGCCGTCAACAAGGATTGATAGAGGTGGTTTGAAAGCGACGTCTATTGTGTTTATGGGGACAAACGAGGAAATGCCAAACACCGGTTTTTGTTTTTCTCACGAAGAAGGAATGACGGATATTATCACTCCAATAAGGTAATATGATTAATTATACTTGCTCGTGTCTTGAGTTTTGCTTAATCAATTTTAGAACAAATATAACTGAAAACGATGAACCACCATTATCAGCCCATCCCTCACTTTCGAAGCTCCGAAACGAAGTTTACTCATATTCCCCAAGTTCCAGTTCGCAACTTTCAAATACTTCCAACACCGACTCTCCTGTATCATCATCACCTTCGAAATCAACTTTGAATACTGCAAATACAGGTATAACAGGAGTGGGATCGCGATTAACAAGGGCAATGGGGGCTCCACAGACTCCGAGGGAGTCGCCTTTAACGAATATTGCGGAAAAGCAGGAGAATATAACGCAACTTGGAGTTGACGATGCTGGAATTTTGCATGATGACTTGAAGATGGACGCGGAGAGCGAAATTGATCATTCGACATCAAATTCCAAACTAAAAATCAATACGCAGATGAATAATCAAGGATCATACTCAGTCTCTTCCGCGATGGAAGGTGGACCAGATGGTTTTGGCAGCTAAGAAAAACCGATTGTATAAAATATCATTAATAAATTGAAAATAATATTTGATCGATATTGTTTACGAGAACTCACAAACAGTATAAAAACGTTTAGATTGTGTTGGTATTGTGCCCAGGATAAAAAGCGAAAAAGGTTAAATTGAACGCAAGCAAGCCACAATATGGAACAGCGACAAGGCCCAAGAAATCCAACAAGACAACGCTTCTCGTTCAACGCGCAAAATAATCCTCCTGCTAACCAAAGCGTGTCCTCACCCGTTGCTATCCAACAACTTCCGCAACAGAATCCGCAGAATTTCAATCCCTTCTCGACTCCGCGAACTCCCGCAATTCAAGGCGGTTCGCTATTCAAGCCCTCGGCTTCTCAATCAAGACAAAACTCTACAACTCCATCAAGCAACCAAAATCCAAGTCTATTCGCCCCACTGAACTTACCAAAGTTGGAATTCAAAAGTAATCTATTCTCTACTCCTGGGAACGCAGCAAGAAAAAACCCTAATGCAAGTCAAGGCTCATCCTCAGGTGCTCCTGCAAGCAAGGCACCTCCAACTCCTGCGTCGACACCCGCAATGCCAAGAATGAATTACTCTAATGCGCCCGTTCAAGTTCAAGCAAAGCAATCGAATGAGACGTCTCCAGGTAGCGCTCCGAACTCACCATCTCCAGGACCGCCAAAGAGACGCCCTGTCGCAGGAAATTCTGAGCAGAAAGTCAAGAAAGCAAAACCTTCAAACCAATCGTCGCAAAGATTGCAAGCCAATGAAAGAAAGAAAAGAGAAGCTTCTCAAGATTCAACCGTCACAACAAACACTGATTCTTATCTTGGGTTTCCTGGAGACTTTGGTGGGACCCTTGCGAACTTTGAGAACTTGGAAGAGGAGGAAGCTAGAAATTTGTTTCGTCTTACGTCTAATATGGTTTCGCAGAAAAAGGAGTTTCAAAACAAGATTAAAGATTTGGTGAGATTGATCTTCTTTCAAAATTTCAATGATGTATTCTGAAATTTTCCTTTCAAGCAACGTCAACTAGAAGAATCTCAATCGGTGATCATGCAACAAGATGAATTAATCAATGCATACGACCGAGTCAAGCTCAGTTTGGTTAATGCAGTTGAATGCTCAAATAAGACTGCCGACAACTTGTCTGCCAGGTAATTTGAAAACTTCAAGTATTTTGTCGTGAAAATAACTAACCAATGTCCTTTACAAGGATCGAGAAAATGAAACCTATGTTGATTATGTTTGGGACGACCATAAGCAATCAAAGAAGTGAACTCGCTGAACTGGAAACTTTCAAGAAATCTCTATTGTCCGAAGTGCGCGTCATCACTTTAGGTACTTGCATTTCCGATACATTAGAGCAGGAGTTTAAACACTTTTATGGATATTTTCTAAGGCTTTGAGGAAGTCAAGAATAGTAAACGCGAGCTAGAGTCGCTTCTGAAAACTAACCAAGAAGAATGTAAAGTTTATCGATTCCTCTGCAAAAGGAATGCTCTTATGATCATCTTTCATAGATTTGTCGCTGAAAACTTCAAGTCAGCAACAATTGGCGATGGCGATGCAACAAATCTCTGGGTTGAATCAACAGTTATCGGTATCCAACTCTGTCAACAAAGGTTTGGAAGTCGAATTAAAGGAATGCAAAGAACTTCTCGAGAGATCGAAACTGAATTTTGAGAGTTTCCGGAGCGAGGCGCAAAAAAGTGAATGGGCGAACAAAGGTGAGTTTTAAAATCTGATTTTCACGGTTTATATCTGAACACTTGCAAAACACTAACTTTGAATACAGAAAAATGCGACGAAATTAACAAAATGTTAAAGCTCGATCATGAAAACGCTATGAAAGAACTTCACCAACAGCTTTCAGCCAACGTGAAACAAATTTCGGACCTGGAGTTTGAAAATACTCGTCTTCGAACGGATTTACAGAAGGCCTCGACGGTAATTACAGAGAAGAATACAAGAATGGACGAAATTGTTGGCGACGCACAAGATTTGAGTGATCGAATAAAAACGTTGGAAGAAGAGATTGAAGTGGTAAAGAAACGAGAAAAGAGTGGAGATGAGTTGCGGGGAAGTTTAGAAAAGGAAGTGGAAGCTCTTCTTCAAATGTATGAAATCATTCACATTGGTTGAAGAAATTGATCTTATTGACTTTGCTTCAAGTAAATGCAAATCGGAGGAGCAACACAATCAGGATGCGATACAGATAAAAGAACTGGAAGGGAAATTGACTTTAATGAATCGCAAAATCGAAGATTTTGAGTCGAGGTATATTGTACGCTCTTTGTATGATATTCAGTAACCGTCGAGTATGTAGCATTCGGAGAATCAACGATATCAATGAATCGAATCGAACGATCAAAGAACAAGAGTATCAAAAGTTGCAGCGCGATTACGAATCGGTCGTCGCTGAAAAAGACAAGTTGCAGGAAGATTTAGAAGAGGTCAAGGAAAGTGCGGACGAGAATGTCCAACGTTTCTCTAATCGGTATGTGTAATCCTTAACTTTTAAAATTTCAAAATTAAAACTTTTAAAATATGCTCCAGAATTATCGAGATAACCAACCACATGGCTCAACTGGAAACACAGCACCAGGCTGCGCTGAGTTCCTTGAGGAATACTTCTGGAAGTGATACACAACGGTAAGAGGAATAAACACTTTATCGCTATAAAATCTGATTTTTTTTTTCCTCAATAGATACGTAGAACTTGTCGACAATCTTGAAAGCGAGAACTCCGAAATTAAAGCGAAATTCACCCAGTTGGAACTAAAACTGAAGGATATGGTAAGAATTTAGAAATAAATGACTTCAGAATTTAGTTAATACTTACATGTTTCTAAAGGAAAATTGTGAAAGCCGTTTGATGACTTGTAATCAAAGTTTAGTTGAGGCACAGTCCCTGGTCAAGGTGTGTATCATATTTGGTCAAGAGAATGTTACAATCAATTACCCGTATTTGTTTTTCGCAGTCTCTTACGTTGAAAGTTTCGGAGTACGAACAGGAGTTTAATAAACTATCGGACGATCTCTTGCAAGAACGAACCGTGAAGGAACAATTTGAACAAGAACTACAAGAATGTAAATCAAGATTGGAGTTGGTTGAAAAGGGGAAAGCGCCAACTTCAAATGAACCAGTCGAACCGCTCAAGGTTGGTATTGTATTGTTTCTCTATTTAATTATTTTACAAATTCATTTCTTCAATAGGTCGAAATCGAAAGGTTGAAAAATCGAGAACAAGAACTGCTTGAATGCGCGGATAAAGTGCAATCGGAAATGCAGGATTACTCCAAAAAAGTAATCTCTCCCAGCGACACATACTTTCTTATCTCCAATCGTTTAAATTTTCAGGTTGAAGAAAAGGCCGATAGTAAAATCTCCAAGATGAAGGAGCAATACAGAACTTACTGCGAGCAACAAGAGGTAACGGATTTAAGAAGTTTCAACTATTTTGAAATCTAAACTTATTTTCGTAGCGAGAATTAAAGGAAAAGATTTCCGCACTGGAATCGAAAATACATCAGCAGACGGTTTGCTTCTTAGTCGAATCATTTATTGGTTGATTGCATTAAATTTTACTCTAACTAGTCGGAACATCAAAAGCTTGTGGCGACACTCAATAAAAAGTTGGAGAATGCGGAGAAATCGGTAATTTTTTGACTTCAGCAAAAGATCAAGCCCTAATTATAAATTTCTATTTCAGTTCGTTAATCCGACAGGTCGCGGTTATGATATGGTACAAAAATCTTTTTAAACCTCGTTGACGTATTTTTAATTTAAAACTGAATATATAGGAAACTCGTCTTAAGGAAGCGGGGGTGGTAGAAGAAATTTTTGTTTTATACAAATTTACTGTTTGAATTTTCTTCCATAGAGAGACAAGATGAGACTATCCGATTCACAGGTATGTTTGAAATCGTTCCCCTTTTTTCTTTGGAATCAAGTAATTGTTTTATTTAAGAAGAAGATGTCTTTCTCTGACCTACTGGCAACAGACACCGAAGTCAACGAAGATTTCGATATAAAAGAAGTTCTGAAGGTTTCAAAGTTTCCAAATTTTTTTTTCTTGATTTAAGAATCAATCATTCAATATCAGGATATGAAAAGTCCGATTCGTACACAAGAAAAAAACCGCAGCCAACGAGCCAACCCAACCTTTGTTCCGGAGACGCCGATGTCGATGATTTCCAAAAATTCTTCAACCGATAAAGCTTCATCTGGTGGTTCAAATGGACGAACAACTTCAAAACGACCAACCCGAAACATACAGCAAGAATTAGAATTCGAGGATGCGACAGGAGCTTTTACTTTCGCGCAGCCGCAGAATAATCTTGCGAATTTGAAACCGAAGCAACGAAGGGTCTCGGAGATCAATAAAACCTTGAAGAGTGCGAATAACAACAAACAGATTGATTTGAAGGTAATTTTAAATTATAAATAATTTATCAACGTTGAAGAATTCCTGTAGATGACTTCGGATTTATCGAATGACGACGCCGAAAGTGTTATTGAAGATGTTTACGACCCTTTTTTTGACTCCAATTTGAACAACTTGAATACATCTTCGACTCGAGCATCCGGAAGACCCAGGATTTTGAGCGCAAACAAAAAGGTAGGACTAGATTTTATTTTGGATTTTTTTTTTTAATCACTGAACAAATATAGAACGAAAATGTTGCTTATGGAACTCGAAGAAATACTTCGCAGGCTTCTCAATCCACGGCAATTCCATCTTCAAACTCTGCAGGACCAGGGTCAAATGAAAAAGTAAATTGAAAGCTCTGTTGATGAGTTGTAAAAGATTAAATTTCGTTTCATAATAGCGCAAACGAGTTCTTCGTTAAGCAGTGGATGTTGAAAGATGCTCTTGTAAGGAAAGTGAGATTTGTTTGGTGAGGTTTTAATTTTTTTTGTGTAAATGAATAAAGAATTATAAAAATTTCCCGATTTGGATTTCGTGTTAACGTTTTCGGATTTCTCTTATATTTCAGAGCGCTGCATCAATTTGATTTCTCATTCCAATGCCTCCTGATTCGTTCGGATTATTTATATCTTCATCAAACTTGGTATTGTAATCTCACAATAACGATGAAATATTGATAAAGTTGATCAATTATGGTTTCCGGGAAGGGAAATAATGCACAATTTCGTAGGAGTCATATTAGATTCATAATTCGATAATCACATCATTCGATAAATAAATATTCCTTTCAGCGATATTCAACGAAATTTTTACGAAGGAGAAAAAACGTCGAAAATATTTCTTCCACCAAAATTTTGGAAACGACTTTAACTGTTATAATCCATTAATACAACCACGGCGAACGCTCTAAACCGAAAAAAATCTGAAACAAAGTGTTTGTTTTTTTTTTAAAGAACCAGCTTTTTTATTTTTCTAAAAAATAATCATCAATACCAAGAGCTGTAACAGACCCAAAATCAAAACAATAAATAACCCAAAGGGATAAATTTAATAAGAAAAAACAAAAAACAAAGAATAACAATACAATGAGGCAGAATCAATAAATTTAATCTGGAAATTCAGTTTTTTGTTGCGAAAACGATTTTTTTTAAGGTAATGTTGGAGATGGAATCGTTGTTGTGGTTGTAGACGTCGTCGTTGAGGTACTAGTGGTCGTAGAAGTCGTCGTAGAAGTACTAGTGGTCGTAGATGTTGTCGTTGAAGTACTAGTAGTCGTGGTTGTGAGAATTGGGGATGGAATTGTTGTTGTCGTTGAATTACTAGTAGTCGTGGAAGTGCTCGTCGTCGTTGAAGTAACCGTTGTACCCGTAGTTGTGAGAGTTGAGGATGGAATCGTTGTTGAAGTTCTCGAAGTGGTTGTCGTGGTTGGAGAAGATAAAGTTGCGGTAGTAGAAGAAGTGCTTGAAAGCGTCGTGGTTGGAGAAGATAAAGTTGTGGTAGTAGAGGAAGTGCTTGAAAGCGTCGTACTTGTACTTGTAGTCGTGGAAACAAAAGAACGGGATGTATTGGTCGTCGTGGAAGAACTTGACGTTGTACTAGTAGTTGTTGGAGAAGTTTGTGTGGTGGTGCTTGGTGAAGTACTCGTGAGCGATGAGGTCGAAGTTGATAGTGTCGAACTGGAAGTCGAGGTACTTGATACAGTTGAAGTAGTTGTGGAAGAAGTCAGAGTTGACGTTTGGGTGGTCGACGTAGTGGTTATTGGACTGGTTGTAGCACTTGAAGTACTAGAAGTTGTACTGGTGGCCGTACTGGTAACCGTTGCACTTTTCGACGTCGTTATTGAAGAGGAACTTGACGTTGAGCTGGATGATAGCGAAGACGTGGAAACCAGAGATGTCACGGTAGTTGTCGGCGCACTTGACGGAGTGAATGATGGTGAAGTAGCGGAGACGGGAGATGTCACGATAATCGTTCCAGCTTGCTTGCCCCTGAAGCATGACGGCTCATTTGGTTCTTTTGATGGTGACCAACAGCATCTGGCAGCAGCGCAAGAGAATTTATTATGTCCAAGTCCGCAACTTTCTCGACGATTTGGATCTGTATGAAGCAAGAGAATGAATAAATTGTCCGATAAAATGTAAAGTCTATAAAATACCAATGTTTTGGCAGTATCTTGTTGGTCCGAAAATTGGTTTATAGCACCTTTGATGAAAAAAAAAATAATCAGCATCAAATCTCAAATTCCACTTAAATTTTCATACCAAGATTTTTCAGCAGGGGTGTAGATTCCTCTTCCAAATGACGGTGAATAACAGCAGTTTAATTGTGCGCACGCTTTCTTTGGATTTCGGGAATATCTCGGAACGTTACATGCAACCCGGTTCATGGTGTCTAAGAATAAAAAAAAAAGTAAATGTTGAGCAAGAATGATACGATTACATATCGGTTTTACCTAAACTGATTCTTGGGCAAACATTTCCGATTCTTCCGTAAGAATATACTGGATGATGGAATCGGTGATGGCCAACATCATTGTAGCCTCCGTGTTGATTGTGGTGGCGATCAACTCCTTTGTGGCCTCCTTGGTGCTTGTGGTGAAACTTGTGATGTCGATCTTTATGAGGTGTGGCAAGAACCAAGAGAGGAAGTAAGAGCGAGAGAGTGAAGAAAGCAGAAAGTTTCATTGTGCAGTGGGTTGTGTGGTTTTTTTCCCGGGTAAATGTTGACGTTTGACGTGTAAAGACGCGAAAACGCGCGTTTCTTTTATGTGGTCAAATTTTGACACTACGTGGCTAAGGGATCAAAAATAATTCCTCCAGTTTTGTCTCCCAAACTACTCGGCGAATCATCCGATACTCTCAGATTTATGATTTTAATTTAAGAGTGCAAACTACGTGGCAATGCAAGATGTTATGAATTCACATATCGATAAATATCTATTGAGCAAATCGGGATATCGGAAAAAAATATGGTGAGAGTTTTTGAACCCAGTCGCTTCATAATCACAACGATTAAACTAAACTTGATTTTATTTAAAGAATACAAAAAGCCAGCTTTTTTGTATTAACGGATAAAGAACAAAAGGAAAAAAAAAACCGAAAACTCCGACAATTAACCGCAACAAACTCCAAAGATCATACTCCACTTTCATCCTGATTTGTAACAGTCGGGAACACTGCTGTCGGCATTGGGCAACCAGCAACAACCAGCATTCGCACAAGAGTCTCGGTTATAATTTCCGCCGCCGCAACTGGTTCGAGCTCTCGTATCTAAAGTTTAAACGATAATCGTGAGACATGATTACAGACAAAAGAAAATTTAAATTGTTCTCATTACCAGTGTTTGCACAGCTTGATGGACCATAAGGAGCACGAATACATTGATTCCTGAAGAAACAACACCCACGCTGAGCGCAACTCGTATCATTTGCTTCACTTCGAGATGTCGAGCAGTCATACACACGATCTTGGTAAGCTAAAAGAAATTGCAGTAAGTGTCAGTGAATTGGTTGATCAAACTTACGCAAAGGATAGTTCGAACAGTAGTAATTCGCCTTGCCGTTTGATGGCTTTGGACTTGGCGATCTATTAGGCGATGGGCTTGGTGATCTACTAAGCGATGGGCTTGGTGAGCGACCAGGAGATGGGCTAGGTGATCTTTTTGGAGACGTTCGTGGACTTGGAGAAGGGCTAAAATGTCCGGAATTCTTGCTCGTGTAGCACCATGGTCCATTCGGCGAGGGCGACCAACAACATCCAGCATTCGCACAGGGAATCTTTCCAGTATAAAGACAATCTTCACGGTCGTTTGGATCTATAGAATAGCACGGAGTTTGTTAATATCGGATTACGTAAGGGATTTTGTTCTTATATTTACCAATATTTCGGCAAGTTTTCATTGGGCCGTAAATTGGTTTATAACACCTACAATTGGAAGTCGACAGAGTGAGAAACGAGTGGGATATAGTTTTGAATGCATACCATTTATCATCACTTGAACTATTTGGAGTGTCATAGCAGCAGCCGGCGTCGATACAAGCAGAGTACGGGTCTCCAGTAGACAAGTTGGAGAGGTCACATTTTACTCGGTTAGACGTATCTAAAATGAAATGAATTAAAGTGTTAAAGGTTCGAAACGTCCAAAATCAAAAGAAAAAGAGGGGGAAAGGGAATTGAATTTGTTTGAAATTACCCAACGAGAATTTTGGACAAACAGCACCAATCGAGTCCCCGTAATGATAATGTTCATGTCTGTGGTGTGGTGTTGCGAAGATGGGAAGAATAAGAGAGAATAACAAAAAGAAAGAAGATTTCATCGCGCTTTTTTTTTTTTGAAGTTGAAAATTATTGACGTGTATGTCACGCTTCAAAGCGCGTCTGTTTTTTTGTCCTCAATTTTAGCCGCATCACTTGAGTCACGATGTTAATCTAATTTATAATTTTCCATCACTGCGAAAGATCGTAGTATCAAACCACGCATTCGCGGTTTTAGCTGGAATTTCCGATGAACTGCGATGAACTTTTAAAAATCTATTTACAATTAAGATTAAATTAACATCTTTCCAGAATCTTTATAAATGAGGATTAAAATTAATAAAAAAATCCAATGTTCAAACTTCAAAGTAATCTAAATACTCCACTGAATCCGTATGCCCGACAAAAGTCCTCACTGGAACCTCCGAATTAGTTTTAATGTCCCACTCAACAATACTATTCTTCCCGCAAGAAAACAATCTCGGCCCAGAATTCTCATACACAACCAAAAAATCAACAATAGGTCCGCCATGATTAAACCTTCGAATAATCACTGGCGGATTCACATCAAAATTCCATTCTCGAACATAATGATCCGCATTCCCTGCAAAATACCGCCTCGGAGTTCCTTCCACTACCACAACTCCAGACGCCTCCTTTTCCGAAATCGTGAATAAAGCCGTTTTTTTCGCTTGCGGTGAAGTAATATCCCACCCTCGAATCGTATTATCAGCGCCAACAGAATACAACCGAAGTGGTGCGCTCTTTGTCGTCGCAATTGTTGCAATCCAGTCTGTGTGTCCCGTATATTCCGCCAACGGAGTCGTTATCGTTGACCCATACGCAATATCCCATTCTTGAACCAAATGGTTTCCAGAACCAGAGAACAAACGGGGTGGAGTCGAGGGAACAATTGAAATATACTCAATATCAAAAACTTCCGAATTTGTGAATCTTTTCCTAGACGTCAAATTTTTGTTATAGAGATCCCTTAAATCCCACTCTCGAATAGAACTATCGTACGATCCTGAAAACAGTCTCTGTGGGTTACCATCTGTTCCATAATCAATGACCATTGAGGTAACAGAGTCGGTGTGTCCGGTAAACGTACGAATCGGTGGCGAAAATGAAGCGCTGGAAACATTCCATTCTTTAATTCGACCCTCTTTCCCGCCAGAAAACACTCGAGGGTTGTTCTTGTCGTGGTATGCTAGAACAGAGTACAAAACGGAAGTGTGGTTGAAGATGCGAATTGGGTCGGCGTTGTTGGCGTTCATGTCCCATATCCGAACTGTATTGTCTATCGATGCTGAGACCAAGTACTTTCCAGATGGAAGTATCGGTTTTGGGATTTTGGAAGATGTGCTGTTTTTGGAATTAGGGCTTGGTGAGGGTTGTCCTGTGTTTGTTGTGTTTGAATCAGAACTTTTAGTTGCGAAATATATTCCCAGTACGACCCCAATGAGCAGTCCCAAGACAATAAATATTGCGATTATCAAACGTCCTAATGGAAGAAATTAAACACGTATCGGCCTTTTTGTAATAAATGCAAGATACGTACTTTTGTTTCTATTCTGTGAACCTCTTCCTGCATTACCTGCAATAATTAAGAGCGATAAAGCTAAATTAAAATTGAAAAATATCTAATATTGTGAAAAATACCTGTTACTGATGCAGACCGAGACAAAAACATATTATATCTAGACATGAAGTTCGAGGTTGGAATTTCAGGCGGACCTTCGGGAATAATCACACTCTTTGAAGAGTTCACAACATCTACAGTAACCAATCCACCGGTTTCATCTCCATTCTCATTCTCCATCTTCACCAACACTCGCAGGGAAACATTCTCAAATGAAGGTCGCAACTGCGGATCTTGTTGCCAGCATTCGCATATAAGATTCCATAGTTCATCGTCACATATTGCACCTGCATATGAAGGACGACTAGGTCGAGTTCCTTCCAATGTTGCTCTTATCGCTTCCTGGCTTCTTATTATGCCGTCGGGTTTCAATGGGATATCACCAAGAGTAATAATTTCATATGCGGTCATTGCGAAAGCATAAACGTCGGCTTTTTCACTCAGGTTTCCCGTTTGAATACATTCTACAATAAACCGTTAAACCTCAATACAAGAAGAGAAACGACGAAATACCTGGTGCCATCGTCCCACCAACCAAGCGAACATCACCGTCAGCATTATCACTATTCTTTAACTTTGACATTCCAAAATCTGTGATTTTCAATTGCTGCTTAATCACACCATCGACAACCAACTCGGAAATAAGAATATTCGCCGATTTCAAGTCGCCATGTAAAACTCCACGACTGTGAAGATATTGCATGCCCAGTGTAATTTGATGTAAAAACTGCAATACTTTTTGCGCCGTTATCGTTGATTTCTGTGTTCTTAAATGCTGAAAGAAAGTTGAAATTAGCTTGCACAATTGCAAAAATCCGAGTCGCTATCTTACGCTAAACAACGATCCACCGCCAACAAACTCCAGAACCAAAATATTTTCAGAAACGCACATCCCGTATACCGTTATAATATTCGGGTGACGTATTGGAAACATAATTTCAATCTCATTTCTGAAATTTTGTATAGAATGTCCGTTCTTTAACTTCTTTAGTGCGACAACATGTCCTGCCCATTGCTTTAAAGAAAAAATTATTGTTCTAGAAAAGGTTAAGAGAGTAAATCGAATTAAAAACTTACACCCTTGTGGATTGTACACGTTCCACCTTCGGCATAAATTCTATCGGGTGAAAAAGACAGTTCGTTAGTGGGAATATCCCATTGCATAGAAGTCATCGGTAAACGACGGAAACAAAAGAAATGCGATGAGTTTTTATGAAAGTCTTGTCCCACGGCGCCTTTGATTTCATAAAGTGTCCAGGCAGATACTTGCACGCCTGGTAAGTTTGTTAATATCGAATCAGAATCAGCTACTTTTATGGATTTGAATTGCGTTGGACTGTTGGATGAATCTTCGGATGACTGACATCCAATAATTTTAACATTTATTATTGTGAACGTTCTCTTTTTTCTTTTTTTTCTTATCCTTATCTTCCTCCTTGTCCTAACAAAAAAAAAAATTAAAAAACACTCTCTCAAAAAATTTTCAATTCACGAACTTTTTTCGATTTCTTCTTCGTCCCAAACAACTCATCAATCTCTCTCTGACTCTCAATCGCCTTCTCATTATCACGATCACCACTTTCTTTATTCTTCTTCACCTTATGTATTTTCTCTTCCGGTTTCACTTCATCTTCCTCAAACTCTTTAAACATCTCCAATTTCCGTTTCTTTCCAATCTCGCGATTAATCCAATCTTGTTTATTCGTCTTATACTGCTCCAACTTCAAATTTCGCCAAATTGATCGACCGTGTGGTGTTTCTTGAAGTTGTGTCTCCCGCGGGATCAATTCCGCCGCAATTTTCTCCTAAAATTTTGGATTAACAAAAGTTCAGTTTAATGGAGATTCGGAATATGAAAAATACCTTTACGCTTGAATCAACCACCATCCAAAATTTATCCAACACATGACTGGCATACTTATCCCGTGCCATATCATAAAATGTGCCGTGGAACGATTGAACAATCTTCTTTTTCGATTTTGGAAGTATCAAGTCGGTTGTTATGATTGAGTCCAGAATTCGCGATGACGTTGCTCCATATGGCCACGAAAGTAATGCATTAGTCGGCAACTGCAAAAAACTGAATCGTTTTAGATAGACCATTTTGATTTTTGAGAAACTTTAATTTAGTACCTGTCTGCTATTATCTTTCCGTTTTCTCCGGAGAACAATAACCAAAGTTGAATAATCAATGCTCCAGACATTTGAACGGGTTCGGAGGAAATATCAGCAGGCAAATTCTGATTAACGAAATCTTGAGTCATTTTTAATTAAAATGAGAAACTGGTTTAAATTACATCGACCGATTTATATACTGCCAGCGCTTGTATTAATAGCGCTTTATTTTCCGCATTGATTCTGAACGCTGTCATTAATGACTATTAAAAAAAGATTTCATTACTACAACTTTTAAACCATTGCAACATTAGAAATTTACCTGAACCATCTGCTTTTGGCAAGTATTATGTGTGATGCACGCACACATCAAACTCAAAACCACCCCCATCTTGTTACTAACTACAAAAATACCAATTCAGAAATGCAACACATGAAAACATCCGAATTGAAACATACAAACTAATCCCTCGACCAAGAATCCCAACTCCTCAAACAAATCTTCGACCATAATCTTATTCTTCAACCCCTGTATCAATCTCTGCACGACAAAATTCGCTTGCGGGTGTCCGCACAATTCTTCAAATCGATCTTTGAAATATATTTTAATGAATTGCGAGTATATTTGAGCTGGTAATTCCGGAATCAGTTTTTCCATAAAGTGCGATCCGATAGGATGGGTTATCAATGAGGCAACAAATCCTGAATGAACTATTGGAGCATCCAAATCTTTCAAATCAAGAAAAATTAATAATCGTCGAACCACAGAAAAGAGAAATACTGCATCTTACTTTTAAATAGCAGCTTCATAATAAACTCATTCGTTTCTGGTATCCCAACCAATATCTGCAACACGGGATTCGCAAGCTGGTGCACACTAAATATCCGAAACGTACTCTCATCAATCAACTTCTTCAACTCGCTCGCAATCTCTTTCAATTTCTTTTTAAACGCCTTTGGAACCAATTTAACATTTTGATTCGATTTCGAAACCCGGTTTCGGTCCAGGATATGCGAAACGCTTTGTTCCAATGCATTATATTTCTGCTTTGACTTTTTTGTGTTGTCGAGTTTTTCGACGATAATTGGTTGCCCGGTTAGCAGTTTCAGCATTGTGCGGAGAAGATGTGAACCGTACGGATCTGTTATCATCGTGATCCAGTCTTTGGTTAATTCTTCGCAACATTGTGTTATGAGCTTACTCATTGCTTCGACAGTTTCAGATTCGGTTGGTTCATCTTCTGGTGAATCGATGATTCCGTTTTCCTCTCGATCACAGATGGAGGCGGCGAGGGAAAGAAGTGTTTGACAAACGTGCGAAGCAGAGCGATGCTTGAATAAATCCGCGTAACTAAATAATAACAATCGATTAAAATCACATTTGATGATAATACCATTTAAACGGGGTTTACCTTCCAGAAAGTGCAGCCCAAAATCTTCGCACTTGGAAATCTGTCGTATTTTTAAGCAAATCTTCTAAAACTCTCGAACATCGTGAATCTGCCGCTACTGACGCTGCGTTCGACAGGATTTCATCAAAGACATTGTCAAGAGAGATATTTTCCAATTCGTCATTTTCCTTATGTACGTTATACAGATTCAACGCGGACGTCAAATAGTCAAACAAGTCAGCAGAAACCGGGTGAAAGACTGAAGATGAATGAGCAGGAACAACGAACGACGGAGTATTCTGATGTGACTTCCAATTGTTTTCGGGTTCGGCTGGAGGAACTGGAATCGAGTCCGTTTCAATTACGGATTCATTATTATCAACGGCGATGGATTCAGTGGGTAAATCATCTTCTGTTTTTGTCTTTTTCCCTCTTCCTCGTTTCCCGCGGTTCTTTTTTTTAACTTGTGGCCCTTCCATCAAATACGCCTTTACAAAAAACCAAAAAAAAAACGGAATTAAACAAGATGAACAGTAGTGGATATTATCTTCCGAAAAAAAACAACTTACTAAACCTTACTGTAGGAATTCTTGTGAAAGTTCGTAAATTTTTGAATCCTCGCTGTGACTGGGAACTTTGCAAAGTAAACAAACGAATGTTTGTTGCCGGCCCTCTTTTATCGCATATGGATTCTATTCTCGCCGGTCTCGTAAAAAAGAAACACGAAGATAACAGAAATCTCGGGAAGCATTATCGCTGGCTTTCCTACTGCGCTTCACCGGTTAAATCTCTGTCTCTCGAAGTTCAAAAGGCAGCAACAATTGCAGCAATTCGAAGACTCGCAACCGAAGAGAACAAATTTTGCGCCAATGGGAGTATTAGTCTTGAACCTCACGAAACGATCGTGTACGTTCGAATGCCAGATTCTAAGAATGCTGCGGCTATCGATTTTTCAAATCCTCTCACCAGAGAATCAATTGAAGCATTGTTGCAAGCCGGTAGACCCGCGTCATTTGGAGTTGGATCAGAAGAGATTCTTGATCCGGAGTACAGAAAAGCGATTGCGATCACACCTGCCGAGTTTTCAGTCAATTTTCATCGTGTTCTTCCGATTATCTTGTATCAGATATCGTCGATTTTCGGGACAAGTCCGAATATTGAAATTCAAGCACAGCTTTACCAGTTAAATATCTACGAATCGGGCGGTTTTTTCAAAACTCATGTCGATACTCCTCGTGGAAACAATATGTTTGGGTCTCTGGTCGTGGGGCTACCGATTGATCACAGAGGCGGTGAATTTGTTGTTAGACATGAAGGAGCCGAGCAATTGCATTCTTTCGAACCAACAGAAGCCAACAAACTCCGTTGGACGGCGTTTTATTCGGACTGCGAGCACGAAGTATTACCAGTGAAATCAGGTTTCCGAGTGACTTTGACGTTCAACTTGTATTCAGTGCCAAACAACCCTATGGACGGACTAGAAATCAAGGCAAATCCGATTTACGGCTTATTGTTGGATCTTTTGAAGAATCAGAGTTTTATGGAAAATGGAGGAGAGGTTGCGTTTGGATTGAAGTTTGAGTATCCGTTTGAAAAAGGGAAAACGTTCGAGACTCTGCCGTTGGATCATCTTAAAGGCATCGATTTGCAGATTTATCTCGCTACTTCTGAATTGGGATTAGAAAGCACGTTGCAGGCCGTTTATGCAGCTTCAAAACCTGATTGTTGGGAAAGGGAAGGCGGCGGCGACAATTCATTGGAGCTGAATCTAGGAACTCAACTCAACAATGGCACAGCTATAATGCTTTCGGACAATTTCGACGCGAAGGGAGTATATGAAAAAGAAGAAAGGGAATTGTATGACATCTTATTAGAAAGCAATTCGGCTCTAGAAAATTATGATCTTTTCTGGATAACTTTGCCAAAGAAAACATTTCAGGCCAATTCGTATATTGCGTATGGAAACGAGCCAGACTCGGAATTGAAAACGATGATTTATCTTAAAGTTGCGTTGATTGTGGAGATTCCTCCATTTGATTCTTATGAGAGAAGATCTCTGTCATGAGGTTTTGTTTTTATTTTGGAAATTTATGTGATTAAACATCCAACTTTGAGAAAAAGAAGTCTGTTCCCTTGATCCAGAAAACTATTATGAATCTGCCGCGGAAACTGTCATCAGCATTCAAGGTTACTTGCATCCTCGTGAAGATTGGGAGTTTTGCAAAACGAACAATCAATTTCATTCAACTGGCCCACATTCACACAACATGGATTATGTCCTCGCCAAGCTTATTCGGCTCAACTGGGACGACTTTGAGGTTCTTGAGAAGCATTTACACTGGCTCAGGTACTGCGACTCGCCTGGCAAATCTCCCTCACTCTCCGTCCAAAAACATGCAAACATGATTGAAATTCGCTCCTATTCAAATGCAACGTATTTTGCGCAAACAGAACCATTGCTCTCGAACCAGAAGAAACAATTATCTACGTTCGTAAACAAAATGAGGCCACAGCAACTGTGATCGACTTTTCAAAACGACTTTCAAAAGAATCAAAGGATTTTATTTTATAAGCTGGATCTCCTGCATCATTTGGAGTGGGATCTAAAACTGTTGTTGACACCGATTACAGAAAAGCTACTGCGATTACACCATCCGAGCTTTCTGAACCTACATCACGTCTTACCGTTGATTTTGCTTCAAATCTCTGATTTTTTGGGAATTCGAGCTGGAATTGAAATTCAAGGGCAACTCTACAAGATGAACATTTACGAAAAAGACAGGGTTTTCAAATCGCATCTTGATACGCCTAGAAGTACAAACATGTTTGGATCGCTTGGTTATTGGGTTGCCGATTAGACACACCGGTGGTGAATTGAATGTCAGAAAAGATGGAATGGAATAAGTTTACTCGTCTGAACCGGTGGGAAGAAAATATCTTACGTGGGCGGCTTATTACTCTGATTGTGAACATGAAGTTTTACCGGTAACGTCTGGATTGATGGTCACGTTAATGTTTAATTTGTTTTTTGCGAAATTCAAGGACAGAATTGAGCACATTGAAGGTTGAACATCTTTTGATTATAAGGATGACCATTTTTATTGTTTGTTTTGATTTTGTTATAGTGCTATCATCGAATCATCACAATAAAAATGAAGATGTGTTAATAGCATGTGAATTTTTTGGCTTGATTTGACAAAATGTATTCGCAAAATTTCACCACGTTTCACTCAGAGATTCTGAGAAACGTTCAAAAGTTCCTGCGTGCTCGTGATGATTGGACACTCTGCAAGACAAACAAGCAAATGTATTCTATGGGTCCGCTTCGTAGCCACGTCGATTACCTTCTTATTGGTGAAAAGCCGAACTGGGACAACTTCCAGGTTATCGAAGAGTATATTCACTGGATTAGATACTGCATCGCTCCTGAGAAATCTCCCTCGCTTACAGTACAGAAACTTGCAACGATGATTGAAATTAGATATTTGTCGACAAAACACAATTTATTTTCTGCGAGTGGAACTATCGCTCTTGAACCTCATGAAACAATTATGTACGTTAGAAAACCAGAGTCTGCAACAGCGACCGCAATCGATTTTTCAAAACCACTTTCGCAAGAATCAATGGAATTTATTTTGCAGTCTGGCTCACCTGCGGCGTTTGGAATGGGATCGAAAACAGTCGTTGATACTGGGTACAGGAAAGCTATTGCGATACCGCCATCGGAATTTGCAGTCAATCTACATCGTGTGTTGCCGTTGATTTTGCGCCAAATCACCGATTTGTTTGGTATTCAATCCGGTGTCGAAATTCAAGCGCACTTGTATAAGATGAACGTTTACGAAAAGGATGGATTTTTCAAATCGCACGTGGATACTCCAAGAGGAAGTAACATGATTGGATCCTTAGTTGTTGCTTTGCCGATTTCGCACACTGGAGGAAAACTAATCGTTCGTCAAGATGGAATGGAGCAAGGTTATTCGTTTGAGCCGATATATGGGAGAAAGACACTTTCTTGGGCTGCATTTTACTCTGACTGTGAGCACGAAATCTTACCAGTAACGTCCGGTTTGCGAGTTACTCTAACGTTCAATCTGCTAACTTGCACAATTCAACCGACTCAAGGACTTCAGATCGCGACAAACCCGTATTTTAACCTCTTATCGAAACTTTTCAAGAATCGCGACTTTATGGAACACGGTGGAGAGATTGCGTTTGGATTGAAATTTGACTATCCATTCGATAGGGGCGACAATTTTCGTAATTTGCCATTGGATCAATTGAAAGGCGTAGATTTACAGATTCATCTCGCGACTGAACAGTTAAGATTGCAAACCAAGTTGAATGCGGTTTACTATGTCGACAAGGGCAGATACGAGCGTGACAGCGATGAATCGAGCGACGACTGGAGAGAGATTGAGGAGGAGGATTTTGATGCGAGTAAAGTCTCAGAAGTAAGTTTGTCGTTTGGAAAAACGGATTTCGAGAAGAGAACGATGCTCACAGAGGTTCTCTTTTGTGAAAGCGGAGACATGGAAGATGATCGGGAATTACATCAAATCTTGAGAGAAGAACTTCATGCGTTTGAGGATCGTGATCTGGTCTGGATGACTTATCCCAAGAATGAATTTAAGGCATATCAGTATATACGCTATGGAAACGAGGCTTCGTTGAGTACAGAGTATGCGAAAGTTGCCTTGATTGTTAAAATTCCACCTTTTGAAAACCGACGCTATGTTTGAACTGCAAATGATGCTATTATTGTGAGGAATTATTTGCTTTTTTCAAGTGCTATTTTTTAAAAATAAAAATCGATTTGATTTGAACGAGATATTTTGTAGATAGGAATTCTCTGATTTATTTTGGTTTTGGTGAAGGAAATTTACGAATCTTGCGTTGACATGAATCCTTTTTGGCAACTGGAGAATGCAACGTGTTATGAACAATGGAGTGGTGCCGCGGAAGAAATGGATATCTTGGAAGGTTGATTTGCTTTCTTTTTCGCTTTTACGTTGTATTTATCTTCCGGTGGAAAAAACATCTGGAAGAAAGAATTAACCTCAGACGACTACGACTACAAGTTCGTTCACGAATGTTTCACCCGTTGTACGAATGCGAGAGAAACTTCGAATATCAAGGACCTGAAGATGGTCTTCTCTACCGTTATGACCAGAAACTTCGCAAATATTTCTAATCCCAAAGTAATTACTTGCGCTTGCTTTTCACTGTTTCGATTTCTGATGGGGTATTTATATATTACAGCTCTACTCTCATTCTCGTATTGGAACCAAAGAACTCGTAAACGACTTTATCAATGAATTGGTTTTGGACCTCGATTTAATCGCCAACGTAAGCAACGTAAAAAAAACCATGCCAGGTACAGCACAAGAGTTCAACAACGACTATCAATTCTTCCTCAATCTCCAGCGATCTTTCGGCCGAACTGCACTATTATTCTCCGGCGGAGCGAGTTTTGGTCTCGCCCATTTAGGTGTCCTCAAAGCCCTTTTTGAAGCGAAACTTTTACCGCGAATTATATCTGGATCTTCGATCGGGTCGTTGATTGCAGCGTATGCGTGTACAAAAACCGATGACGAATTAAACGCACGGATGGATTCAAATAAATTGAATTTAAACTTTTTTGATCGAATGGGGTTTTGGGAACGGTTGCAGTTTTTGATTAATAATTGGTCTGTCTTTGATGCAAAAGAATTGAGCCAGGCGATTAGAGAGAATATTGGAGAGTGGACGTTTTGGGAAGCTTTTAATCGCACAAGAAGGATTTTGAATGTTACGGTTAGTAAATCGGGAACGAAGGAGATGCCGAGGTTGCTGAATTACCTTACGGCTCCTGATGTTTATATCTGGTCTGCTGTGTAGGTCAATTTCAATTTTTTTTTTGGTTTTATTTAGACTTTTTTTAATGACGGTCTCCTCCAGCACGGCTTCCTGTGCACTTCCAATTGCGTTTCAATCTGCTGACATCCTTTGTAAAAACCCTAAAGGTCAACCAAAGAAATGGGAACAAACGGGATACACATGGATTGACGGTTCCGTTGAAAACGACCTTCCAATGGCGAAGATTTCCGAGTTATTTTTTGTTAATCACTTCATTGTCTGTCAAGGTATCCATGCAGGGTTTAGATATTTTTAGACTTACATCTTATGCTTTGTTTTACAGTCAATCCGCACATTCTTCCTTTCTTGTCGAATAATTACGATACATCTCTTATATCAACGGTAGCAACAAATTTCGTGAGCGTAGCCAGATCAGAATTAATTCATCGGATAAATCAGGTGCTTTATATTTGCTAAAATCTATTTCTTCAAACCTATTGAAGTCCTTTTTTGTTTTACAGATCAACCAACTTGAAATTTTTCCTACAAATTCAATCACCACGACATCACTGTACACCCTTGAAGCAATACTAATGCAAAAATACGTCGGAGACATAACAATTGTACCGAAAATCGGGCTTCAAAGTTATTTTCGAATTTTGCAAAACCCTGACGAAAATAATTTCAAGAAAATGTGTTTGGATGGTGAGCGAGCTACATGGGAAAGTAAGTACAATGTATTTGTATTTGCGTTAATTGGAATTTTTTTTTTTTTTTAAAAAAAACGTACTTTAATTAGAGTTGTCTATGATTAAAAATACCTTGGAAATTGAGTTGCGAATTGATTACCTGATGTACAGACTCCGAGTAATTCGAGTGGAACAAGAAAATTATCGTATGGCGCAACGAGAAATGGAAAGGTTTAATCGACAGTATCGGTTTGGTGGGTACTCAACAAGCGGCGGTGGATCAAGATTGCAAGAAGAATTTCGAGAGTTGGCGAAGAAAAAGCGCAGTGAAAAGAATGCTAACGGTGATAAGACAAGTGAAGTTGTTACAGTTGCTGCCGTTGAAACTGTGATTTCGAGTAAGTTCTCAAATGGAGATCAAAGTCATGATGGAAACAACAATGAAAGTGACGCGGAGAAGGAAGCTGGTAGGAGTGACGCTGAATCCGATAACGAAAGAACAAAAAAACAAAGTGAAACAGACAGCAAAGTGATATCAAGAAAGAAAACTACTTTGACCCTCGGAAGAAACAGCTTTTTGGACGACGTGGGTGAAAGTGGATTTTTCATCAACCCTAATGTGACAACTAGGGTTCGTGCAGACAAAGTATTATTTGCCACCCCACCACCACAACATTTCCACACCCGGTCCGTTGATATTGCGACGATGAAGAAACGTCCAAAGAGTGCTGGGGACGATCCGGTGATTGTCAGTAACGAGGACTTCGAAGACTTTTGATGTAAATGAAAATGATTAATCCGATTTTGTTTGTAAAGTTGTAAAGAAACGTGACATTTCATTTCTATTTATTGGAAAACAAGGATATTACTTTCATGAAAATATATTTAACTTTTTGCTTGTGATTTTATTATTGCAGATTTATTCTTTGAATGTATATTTTTTAGCTGGCAAGACCCTTTGATTTATCAGGCACTGAACCACCCACTACAAAACGAAGAACAAATCTTGAAAAAAGAAAAAGAAACTAAAACAGCATACCTCAGTTGTAACGATTCCATGTGTTGTTTTCGAAGTGAAGTATTGGACTTCCTTTTTCCCCGGATTTTTCTCACACAGCACAAAATTGCATGGATCGGTTGTGGATCCCATTTTCCCGTACGAAGTCAACTTTGCTCCACCTGAAAAACAAATATTTAAGAAATCTATTAAATTTTAAATCAAATTTTAGGTATCTTTTTACCGGCACTCAGTACTGATCCCCAATCATCACTAAAAGGACTGTCTTTTATTCCATAAACTGTCCTTGAGACTTGAGAACGACAATAGAAATAATAAATTAAACAAATTACTTTACCAAAAATGGAGTATCCTGTAAACACTGGCGGAGGAGGTTTACTTTCATCTTCAGACGTGCGACGTGCGCAACAAAACTGAATGATAAAAATCATCTGTAAATTCTCGCACGAGCAAAAAATAATTTTAAAGAGACTTACATGATTTAGTTCTGTCGACCATCCATTCGGAAGAAGGTATTGCTCATATTCCTCAAGTTTATTCTAAATCCACATAAAAATTTTAAATCTATCAAATATATAATCGATGTTCCTATCTTTCTTACCGCTTTGCAACTTTCAGTTACCCTAAATGTATCAAAAATGGATAAAATATTAATAATTGTCACAAAAAAATGAAAATTCACACTTACATTTTATACGAGACAATCGGAATATCCCCCATCGCCAGCACCAGCATGAATTTTCTCGTCCTTGAAGGTCGCACCGCAAGCAATAACCGCATCGCCTTTGTTCTTTTCTCGCTCTTCCGTTCTTCTATCAAATCACTTATTTCCAATATCGTTCCACCTCCTGCTTCGATCTTTCCAAACATTCCGAATAAATACGTTATTCAGCATGATCAATAAATCAAATAAAAGTATTTTTTTTCTAAAAACCTGTTTTGTAAGATAATCTCGATCAATCATATCAGACTCCTCCGACTTTGCAGATAAAGTAAGAACGAATCCAATTCCTTTAAATAACCTTTTCTTTATAGGTAACGGTCCCATTATTTCCTCTTCAACGAATAAACACAATTTAATCAATCAAAAAAAAATCTTTTTTACAGGTTACCTGTAGTTCTATCATCAATAAACTTGCCCGTTTCCTTCTTCATCTCAACAACCATCTCCTTATTAACCGCAACTTTCTTAAATTCTACTTGCACGCACTCCCCAGTAACTTCCGAGATTAACGTTATTTCGTTTTCCGTAACTCCACTCACATGTCCAGTACAATATTTGTCATCCGACATGTACAAACACCTGTCTCCGGATTTGAACGTGTATTTGAATATCGACGATGCTTGTACTATGTCTTCTTCCCCAGTGTCAAATGTTACTGTATATCGCGTTGTTTTACCGATTTTTGCATTTATCGTCGCCTGTCATAAACCAGTTATTTTTTTTTTATTGTAAGTGAAACAATACAGCATTACTGGATGATATAGACTTTTAAAAGGTTGATTAATTTACATATACAGTAAGAGGTTTTTTAAAGAAAATTACTTACTTATCACTGTAAAGGGCCCAAACTTTATCTTCCTCTTCATACGTTGTGGAAGTAGAAAATTCGCCTTGCGACTTCATGATTCCTGACGGCACTCTTGATTCTTTACTTGAGCTTCCAGTCTTTACCCAAACGTTTGTAATAATAATAAACCCACACGTCAGCAAAACGATCTATTTCTATTTACCTCACTCATCTTTCTACTCGATCTTGAACTATCCAATCTCACGCTAGACGTCTTTTGCGTTCTCGCTGAGTTTCCAACTTCTATTGGACGAGATTTATTACTATTACTGCTTCCTGGCGGAATTTTCGGTATTTCTTCAACGATCATTTCTGGATCACTTGTAACAACTCGACTTCTCTTCAAAAACCCTCCATTTTCTTTCCCATCCAAAGTACCTTTCCGTTTCACTCCAATCTGCTCGTCTTCCTCATCACTTGCTTCAATAACTTCAAAAACAGATGGATCATTCCTCACGTCGACCGGTACATTTCTCGAAGGTTCCTTGCTTCGCATATCTTCATCCTCATCTTCATCGTCTTGATAAATCTCAACATTGCCCAACGACGGATTCAAAGAATCAGGAACAAACTTTACCGACCCATTCGTTTCAGCACCCAGCGTGAAATCATCAGCTCTACTCTGCGAGTCTGGAATTGTATTAATAAGTAATTCTGTATCTGCTTTTAACACGTTTGCAGTTGATGGTCTTGAAGGGGATACGGGAGCTGTGCTGGATTTTGAGGAGGGTGATTTATGGGTTACGCCTGCGTAGAGTTTTGTTACGTCTTCGTCTTCGAGTGATAAGTGTGTTGCGATTGCTGATGATGCGGGTGGTTGAGTTGATTCTTGCGTTTGATTATTCATTTCTGGTGAATTTCGAGATTTTTTTGAAACTGCAATTCAAATTTGTTATATTTTGTATGTATTGTCAGTAAACGGAGATTAAAATAAAGCAAACAGACGAAAATTACCTGAAATTTCACGTTTCATTGAATTGGTGCTAGACCCACTATTATTTCCTGCCAATCTCGGCGAATGTCGAGCAGGTAATGGTCGTAAATTTCGGGATGTAGCCGGAGATACAGGTAAATTTGGGCTGGATTTGAGGTTTAATTCAGTTGGAGTTGAGGTTATAAATTCTACACCGGATAAAATGTCAGAGCTTTCACCAGAGGAGCTTGGAGGAACGGTAGAAATTGACGAATTGCTATCGATTGAGTTTTCTTTGTCTTTGTTTCTAGTAACCATTTATTTAGAGAGTGTGTGGATGTGTTTGTTTTTGTCGGTGGAAATTCTTTTAATTCATTTGGGGAGGTTTGGCTCAGATTTCCTTTTTCGTTTGATGTGTGGCGTCGTCAACACGCTTTGAGCAAACCTTTTTACACTATATATTCCTTATGTATAAATTGATGTTGATTGTATAAAATATTGAGGTATTAATGCTTGAAATCCCGGTGTTCATCGGAAATCATAATCTAGATTGGAAATGGTCAAATCAAAAGATTTAGATCATTTCATGACATAAGAAAACAACTGAAATACCCGGAAATTCTCGTTCTGGAACAAGCTGCAGCGTCAATTGTTGAAACTTTTCAGAGTTGTTATGCTACATATGTAAATTAGAATTTAAACGCAAATAACAATAAAGTGAAAATCGTTTCTTACATAATAAAACCCTGTAATCTTTCCAAGACTCTTCTCGAATGCAATATAATAAAATCCATCATATGAGGCTCCGGATATCCTTTCAATTTTATGATCCGGAACCAGAAAATGTTCCTGAAAAGGAAAATCAGGTTGCGGTTAGAAATGCATTGCGTTTGAAAATAAATAATTCTTTTTCGAACCTTCCATCTCATAAATATTACATCCTCTTTCTTAAAATCGTACGTGAAATTTTCCAAATTAAAAACATCCTTGTATTTTCGAAAGGATGAAAACCGAACCTAACAGCACACGCACAAACATAATAATAAAACATTTTAGAAATTAATATGAGCGTAAAACATTTCTCTATCTGTCAGTTTTACCCAATGTTCTCGGTCAATTGATGCGTCCGAATTCCATTTTCGAGTCAAGAACGAATGCTTTGGACCAATTATCTCCCCTTCGAAAAATGTGCATAATTCTGGAAAGTCCTGGTAATTTAATCATATTAATTTAATACTTTCTTGAATCGTAAAATAACAGTACTGGTATCAACAATTACCTCAGTTAAACCCTTTATATACAAATACCCACACAAAAAAGAATCCTCCAAATCAACATATTTCAAATTTACAAACACATCGTAACAATTCCTCCCGCTTTTTTGCACACCTTTGAAACTCTGTCCACTGAATAAAGCGGTACACTCGTCTGAATGTGGAGACGGAATTGGTGTTTTTAATTTAGGGTTATCTTCGAGTATTGGTTGTAGTTGGTTCGCAGTCGGCATTGTCGGTGCGGAAAATAATGCGAATCGGTCGGTGCAAACAGGTTTTGCTCAGGCTGTGTTTCTTGACATCCACACAGTCAACCCCGAGCAATATACGAATTTCGACGTTTCTTCGTTCTGCTTGAACCGCTTCCCATCAAATGAATGAATCACAATATTCCTTATGTGAAACCAACGTTTTATGAAAAGTTTTGAGATGAATTAGGTAGTCGAAATGGAATTGATTCCAATGAAAGCTGAGAAACCAATGCCAACTGAATGGATATGTTTTTAACAAAATGATGGATAGGAAATGACTAGCTTGTGGTTCACTTTAGCAAACTTAAGATTTCAGCGGTGCAGAAATGTCAAGTCGAAATTTTTTACCCGAACAATTTCAAGTTTATCCATTAGAACTTGTGAATATGTACTTATTCAAATATACTCGAATTATTAACAAAATCAAAAGACATAAAATCACAAAGTAAAAAGAACGAATTAAATAAATCAAGCTAAATTTTCCCAATATAACCAGCTCTCCGCACACCTGTGATCCGCAATTTTATGCCAATTCTGCTTCCGGAGGATACTAAGTAACATCCCAGGACACAAACAATTCCCGAAAATTACCGTTCCGCACACCTTCCACAGTGCGACATTTCGCACCACCGTATTGGGCAGTCGTGGTACTAATCTCCTACATAGTGCCTCGACAACCGAGAATTTAAGGTATTAAAATGTAGTTCTCCTGGCCGGCAAATAATTGCCCCTCGCATATCGCAACTAGTCGACCAGTTGCTACACTGACCAGATTAGATCCAAGATCTCTGCGAGGTTGGGTCGCACACCCAAGGGTGTTGCCTACGTATCCCGGAGGACTCAAACTGTTCGTAGTTCGGTGGGGCCGCACACCAGAGGTTTTGCCTACCTATCCTATAGAGAATCAGCCCAGTAGTTCACCGGATCGCACACCCAAAGAGGTGCTGCCATACATATCCCACGAATGGGAATCAGATCCGCTGTAGTTCAAAAGCCCATGGTTCTTTCTTGTTTGAGAAGCAACAAGTGCCGTTAGCCTCACAACTTTACGCACCTTTGAGCGCACTGGCGTTTGAAGAACCTGAATCGGGCTGCTCACTCGGCTGGAATGCTAACAAACCAAGAGCAAGCGAAGCACTGTCAGGCAGCACGGGCGCAAAAGATGGCAGAGAAGGAAAGCATAACAACCAAGAGGGAGAGATCGGGGGTATCAGGGGCAAGATGGTAGGAAGAGGAAAGAAAATCAAAAGAGCGGAGAGTGAATACGTTGATAATAGATATTTAGCGAGTTAATGATAGTAAATATAAGTAAGGGAGAGGGATGGTTCAGACTTACACACAGGCAGTGTTTACAAATAGACTTTCTACTTTCAAAAAGTTATTGTCCTTCTGTTCTAAGCCAGAAAAATTAATTTCTTTAAAGAATTTTCAGGGAAATCTCTAATATTCGTTGCTATCATGATTACGGGATGTATTAAGTATAAATGAGAAGTTTAAATAGAAGTCCGACAGTGTTGTTGTGTTTAATGAATTCTACTTTCACGCTTTAGCAACTTCTTTTTCCCTGCGGGACTAAGAAACGATAATTTTCGTCAATATTCAACATTAACAGCACAAAACAGCAACGAAATTCACTTTACTTGATCAAACTTGCATTCATTGTTGATTAATTGAAAAAGGAAACGTTGACCGGAGACTGGTGCGAGATTAAATTGCGTATTAATGTATGTTGGTGATTCGATTCATTTCGATTGAAGTATCTTCACAATCTGATTATTGAGGAAACCGATCATTTCCATATGTTTTGAAAATTATCCTTGATCTCCAAATAAAGTGCAGAAGGGTTGATTACCGTCGATTAACATTCCCACGGAATGGGATAATAGATCAATGGGAAATCAATCCAAGATTCCAAAGTAGCAGTTGCTAAATCTGTGCATTCTTGTTCAAGAGGGAGATGCACAGATCCAAATTTTGTATTTGTTTCAGTGAGCATCACAATGGCGAGCCAACCATTTGATGAACACCTTTGCATCATAAAGATTTTTCAAACCGATTCCTGGTACTCTGCATTTTTAAGAAATATTCGAAAATAAAACACAGGAAATTACATAAAAGGACATGAATTTAAGCGTCGTGATTATCTGAAGTTTATATTATCACATTATTCAATTGACTCTTTGCGGAGACACTTGGCAAGAAAAATCAACATATTGATATCTATAATTGGACTGAGAAGATTTTATTTTTGAATGAGCGACAATTGCAGGAGATTCCGATAAGTGCAATGGCTGCTGCGAATGGATTCAAACAAAGTTGTTGGCAGGATTTTCGATTATATTAATTAAAATATAACAGAGAAATAATAACCACGATCCATTCGTATCTATCCAATTTTCTAACTCTTCCCTTAAAATCCGACCTTGAACTCTCCGAAACTACACAAATGATTGAAGGGATTTGAAAAGACCAAATATTCTAAAAGCAACTAACCGTTCATAGTATCCAGGAACAGTCCATTGACCACGTTTAATCATTTTCTGGACAGTAGCGTCCAGTTCAGGGATAGCAAGAGCAACATCCTCAACCTTATTTTGAATGAAGAGTTGATTTAGAAAGAAAAATAAAACTTGATAAAATCTTAAACTAATTACAGTGACTTGTTCAATTGGTCGAGCGGTTTCAATGTTTTTCAAAAGATCGTTTAATTCAGTCATTTCAACATTAATCTTTTTGGCAGTTTTTTCAGCCGCAGCAACCTTTACATAAAGAATTAACCCAACGTACATTAACAAGATAACCAAAATTCAATATCTACAAACCGCTTTAACTTCTTGCTCCTCAATAATTCGAATTTGTTCAGTTAAATCATACGAAGCAGGTTTGAACGACGACAAAGCCTTCTCAGCTTCATCGACAATAGCTTTATTCGACAGAATTGATTTGTAATGTGCGAAATCGATGGACGTCTTCTGTTCTTTTAATTCCAAGATTTGCTTTGAGAGTTCTTGGTGACGACGGTGGAAGTTAGTGAGGGCGAGGACGGTATCGGGTTTTAATTTCGCAGAGAGGGCGGACCAGTTGATTTGGGAAGCAATGCTTTTCACCGGGGCGCTCATTCTAGCTCAGAAAAACAACCGGAAAAAAAGGAGAATCTGACACCTTTGTCATGGAAGTCGACAGTATCCCTAAAAAAACGCCCATTTTCTCATTAAAACATTGATTGTTTTTCTTTTGTACAGGCGCATCTGTGTTGCTTTCCCTCTTTATTTCTGGTGAGTTTCTTTTTTCGGGTTGATTTTGTGGTTTTGTCTTAATTCATTTCATTCCGACTTGCTTTCCCGCGTAGGTTGGGCGTTTTATTATTTCGTACTCGCTGATAATGAAGAACCTGATGTTCATCCAATCCAACTGAGGCTACAAACCGACGTATTTATTCCCACATTCGAAATATTATTCCCACTCACAATCTTCCACAGTTATCGAGAACGAGAAACAAGGGTGAAACTGCAATCATCCGAAATAAACTTACTCCCCATGGCGAACCATTGATTGCCAATGCTAAAAATGGCCATCAGACTATTTACGGTGACAAAATCTTTTATTCTTCTATTTACAGTTCCTAATACATGATCTATGGCAGAATTGTACGTTAATGCAGTTAAAAAGTTTGGATCAAGGCCGTTTTTAGGAACCAGAACCGGTGATAGACCCTACGTTTTTGAAACTTATGGTAGTCGAGATGTTCTTTTAAGCACTATAAACGATCTCATATTTTTCATCAGAACAAGTCGTAAATCGAGCTCGAAATTTTGGAGCGGGGCTACTTGATAAGTGTCAGATTCAGAAAGACCAATTTGTTGCGATTTTTTCAAAGAACTCTGCCAGTAAGTACTTTCAAATCAGAGATTTTATATTTTTCACGAATTATTTTCACTTTTTCAGAATGGGCAATGATTGATATCGGTATTCAAAAATTTTAGAGTGTTTACATTTTATTTGGCGGGTCTAAATCAAAGGTTTCTGAAGGCTGTGTCACTTTTTCCATCCCTACAACGGCACTTTACGAAACACTTGATCCAACGGCTATAAAGCACATATTGAACCATACCAACGTCTCTGTACTATGTATGGAATCTAAAAACCTTGCACGAACGTTAAAATTAGCGCAATTTTGTAAATCGTTGAAGTACGTTGTGATAATGGATGAGTATGTTGCTACGAGCGAGGAATTTGCTCAAGCTAGTAGTCTTGGATTGAAGATTTTCAAATTTGACGAGTTGGAGAGGTAAATTACGAAGAAGCATAGCTAATGTGATCATATTGTGTATTTTGATGTCCAATTCATGTTTAAAGCTTTGGAAGTACTTTACAAACCGAGCCGATTCCTCCAAAACCCAACGATGTATTTACGGTAAAGTTGAATAAATTGTTAATTTTTATAGTCGAATTTGTCTTAATTTTTGATATCTGAAATATACAGGTTTGCTATACTTCTGGTACTTCTGGTCTTCCAAAAGGTGCCATATTCCTACACTCGACGATGATCGCTTGTGGAAATAGTGTGATAGTTTATGCTCAAAGCTTAAACATTACCGAAGAAGACGTTCATCTTTCTTACGTAAGCAACTTTCGTCTCTTCCTATTAATCGATGTAAATTATTCTCCCTATTCTTTTACGTGCAGCTGCCGTTAGCTCATTCATTTGAGCGAGTCGTATTCCACAATTTTGCTGGACTCGGAGGACAAATCGGATTTTTTAGAGGAACAGTAGAACAATTATTTGATGATATCCAACTACTTGCACCAACGGTGAACGTGTTATTATGTCATTTCTATTTCTGGAATCTTATCTCTTGCGAGTAGATTTTCTGTACAGTACCAAGATTGCTCGAACGTGTCGTCGAAACAATAAAATCAACCGTCGCAAGTGGATCCTCGATAAAGAAACTGATTTTTGATACGGCGTTATCTGAAAAGTTGAAGTTGTTGCGTAAGGGAAAGTTATCCCAAAAGACGATTTGGGATAAACTTGTTTTTGATGCGATTAGAAAGAAGTTTGGTGGTAGACTTAAGATTATGGTATTTGCGACTTTTATTTAATGTGGGGTAGTTTGATTTTTGTTTATTTCTTTTCTATTGTTTGTAGTTGGTTGGAAGTGCACCCTCGAAACCGGAAACGTTAGATTTTCTTCGTGCGATTATGGGGTGTCCTATTGTCGAAGGATACGGACAGGTTTGATGAAAGAAAAAATCGGTCGACTCAAAATTAGTTTGTAAAATTGACTCTACATTTTCAGACTGAAAATTGCGCGGGAGCAACATCAACGATTTTAGGAGATTACCAATTCCCATATGGACCACATATCGGTGTACCGTTTGTTTGTAATGAAATTAAATTGATTGATGTACCAGATATGGGATTTTTTGCTACTGATGAACCGAATCCGAGAGGAGAGGTAAAATATTCGATTTAATTTTATTTTTTTTTGTTTTCGCTTATCTACGGTTTGTGATTGATAGATCTGTATCCGCGGTCCTAATGTAATTCCAGGGTATTGGAATGATCCTGATAATACAGCGGTAAAACCAATGATTTATATTTTTTTGTGGATCTTAAATTAAATCAACTTTGATTTATTAGAAAGCGATTGACTCTGAAGGATGGCTGAGAACGCAAGTTTTTTTGGGGTTCTACATCTAGAATATTTATCAATTAAATATGTTTGTTGCTTTTTTTTTTTTCTTTCACAACAGAGGAGATATTGGTGAATTGTTACCAAACGGAACATTGAAAATCATCGATCGAAACAAGGCGATGTTCAAGTTGGCTCAAGGTGACATAGTTCATCATTTGTAACTTATTTTATCTTCTTCAACATATTTTTTTTTTCGATCATGTAGGAGAGTTTATTTCTCCCGAAAAAGGAGAATTAGTGTACGGCTTATCAAAACTCATCGCTCAAATTGTAGTCCATGGTGAATCTTCGAAATCTACAACGATGGCGATTGTTGTGCCAGATTTCGAGAATTTGAAAGCAGAATTTGGTGACAATCCTCAAGGTAAAGCTTTGAAACCATAAAGAAAAAGCTTTTTATGCTATTTTTTTATTAGAAATTGTAAAGAATGAAGCAGTTAAAGCAAAGATTTTGGCGGAAATGCAAAAGATCGGGCAAGAGAATCATATTCCGAAATTTGAGATTCCAAAAGCGGTTTTATTGTTAGATGAACCTTTCTCGGTTGAAAATGAATTGGTACCTTTAAGTTTTCTCTGATTGTGTTGTAAATATGTTCTGATTATTATTGTACAGCTAACTCCAACGTTCAAAGTTAAACGACGTGAAGTGCTCAAAAAGTATAAATCACGAATTGAGGCCGTGTATTAAGAGGAAAACTGCCACTTTTTTTGATTTGTTTGTGTTGAAACTTTTTTCGTTCTTTACCGTCCTCAATGTACTTTAAAATGTGTTTTTAATTAAATATATTATTGCTGAACTGCCTTTTTTCACTCAATTCACCAAATCTCAACGTTATTCGTTAATCTTGCAAACACAACTCCACGATACCCAGATCAACCAATGCTTTATCAACACCATCAAATACTTTTTCCGTGTACGCTCTCAACCCATTTAATAATTTCTTGCTTTCGGGAAGTGCCAGAATACTCGATTTATCGAACTGCGACAAAATTTGGTATAACGTCAAATGTGCAGGGTACGAGTATTTTGTCGTTGTCGTGTACGATAATGTGTGATTCAGTAATTGAGACAGCTATCGAACAGTAACCAAAAAAAATAAAAAAAATAATCGCAGTTTAATAAATAAGTTTACCTGTTCCGGATTCAATCCCGCAACAACTTCCTTTAAATTCTCTTCCCCTTCATTTTTCAAAACAAGATTTATTAAATTGACGAGTTTGAATGCATGGTTCAATTCCAATGCGAGTTTGATCGCCGTTTTGTAATCTTTCTTTTGAATCGAGTTTTCCAATGACTGTGATCTTTGAACACACAAATGATTAATAAACGAAAACAACAGAAAATATGTGTTGTACGGACTTTTTAACTCCCTCTTCCTTTGCTTTATACTCTTCTTCACGTTTTTGCACAGTTGTATCTTTCCAGAACGTAATCACAGAGTCTGCAGCTCCGGAGATAATCACTGAATCGTCTTTCTTTGTCGTTAATGCCCAAACCTTTATAAAAATAATCACTCTTAGTTTGATACGTCAAAAAAAAAGGGGGTGCGCTTTACCTTATCTTCGTGATTATCCAGGGTAACTTCGCACAAGTTGGTTTTGAGTGTCCAAACTTTTACTAATCCATCTGATCCGCTTGATACGATCTGCATTCCATGAGAGATGAATGTGGTTTTCAACACTGAATTAAGATGTCCTTCAAAAGTCTTTTTTTGAAAATAAAGAAATTGTTAGAAAAGTTAACTTCCACAGGTTAAAAAATGATCCCAAGATTCACCTTCAAGCATGTTCCATCCAAATTCCACACTTTCACGCAGCGGTCACTTCCTCCAGACACCAGAACCTTATCAACTTTAGAAAACTCACAACTCCAAACTCCCTTCTTGTGCCCATTACAAGTCGCCTTCAAATCTCCACTCTCCGTACTCCAAATCTTCACGGTCTTATCCAACGAAGCCGAAGCAAACAAAGCCGAGTTCGGGGACACCGATATCGCATTAATCGCCTTCGGATGCGGTTGGAACGTATAAATCGATGATAACTGTACAACCGGCATTGGTTTCTTTCCGCTAAAATTAACGTGCGATAAATCCCATTTCTTTATAGTGTTATCTTCACTCGACGAAACAACAAATCCTAGATTCTTTCTGCAAATCGATACAGCTGTTACACCCTCCGTATGACCACTAGCTCTCGCAACCAACTCGAATTCTCGTTCATCATCGCCATCTTCACCTCCCAATTGATAAATACATACAGATTTATCCTTCGACCCAGTGACAACCACATTCCCGCATTTGGAAACATCCAAGGTGACAATCACATCTTCATGACCTCGGACCAACTTACAATTCATGGTCGACAACTCATACACCCGTAAATGATTAGAATTCGTCGCGACCACAAGATACTCTTCATTCGGACCCGCATACTTCAAATCAATAATCTCGTCATTATACCCCGGAATCAACTTTGTTTCAACAAACTCAATCCCATCATTCCCAATCGACACATCAAAATAATGGATATTACAATCAACCGTAGAAAAAATCAACATATCCGTATCGTCTTTATCAAGTACATTAATTTCCGTAATCGCCGATCCCAAATTATACTCTGCAACAACTTTCCCCGCGTTCAAATTATACACTCTGGCAATCCCTGATTCACCACCAACAACAACATGCGGATCAGCCGTCTCCAAATGTTTAAAAATCGCCATTGACTCTACACTCTCTGCACTCAACACAGTTTTCAGTAATTTTCCTGATGACAAAGACCAAACATTCAATACTTTATCTCTACCGGCCGTAACCATCATTCCATCAACTTCATGTTTCATTTTCTTCTTCACAGACTCGTCGTTCCCGAAATTGAAGAAATTTATACCTGAAACCGCACTCAAATGCGATTCAAACACACGCACAACTGAACTGCTGATTAAATCCCACATTACGATCGTACAGTCAACGCTAGCGGAGAATAATGTAACATCGTTGAAAAATTTCAACACCGAGATTGGGTTTGCGTGTTTACGAAGGTTGTGTGAGACATAATGTGATTTGATGTTCCACACTCGGATTGATGAATCGGATGATCCTGTTGCGAGGACTGTCGGCGGTTGTGAGTTTGGTGGTGGGAATGCAAGACATAAGATTGGTGCGTCGTGGGCTTTAAATGTTCGTGTAAGATTGGAGTTTGTTACTGGTGAATTTGATAGGGATTCTGAAGAGTACATTGCAATTTCACCGGATTTCGAGGCGGCTATTAAGGTGGAATTGCAGTGACTTAGTAAGACAGCGGAAATTTCGAGGATTTTTGGGGATAGAGTTTCGGAAACTGAGAGTGACGATGCGTTTAAGAGAATTACAGATTCTTCACAGGGAAGAGCGAGGTATGATGGCGTGCAGGAAAAATGACCGCCTGTGTAGATTGTTTCAATGGTGTTGGATTTGTCGAAGTTTGTGCGGAGAAGAATCCGTCGATTGTCGAGGTCCATTTTTTTTTTTTTTGGAAGAGCGTGTCAAACAAATCATTTCGGCAAGTTGAAGTTCAGCCTTGTTTCCAGCCGCAAACTCTGACCGGTCAAAATGCAAGACTTTCCTTCTGAAATTATCCAGAACATCGTGTTATACTTACCCCTCAATGCCATCACGAATCTCACCCACTCAAACGCGCATTTCTTCAAATCAATCCGACTTGATTCTTCAATTATCCTGAACGCTCTCCTCCCCTTCACATCCACTCCACCAAAATCAAAACTCTACGAAGAATCCGGCCATGCATTAATATCCCACATCCTAATCCTCTCCCCGCGCTGTCCACCCGCAGCAATATCGAAAGCTTGGCAAACCCTTGGCATTCTCCTCTGCAACGATATCGACGCCGACCTCCAAATCTCTTCATTCGTGACTCGCCACATAGTCCAAAACGCAAACTTAGACCTCGAAGGTTCCCGAAACGAATTATTCCGAGGCGCCGCGAGAGCCGGAAACTGGGTGATTATTGATTCTCTACTTTCTATTGCGGAAACAAGGGGTTTGAATCAGCAGCAGACTGTGCAGTATGCCATGGGATACGCGACGCTGTATAAACATATTGATGTTGCTGAGAGGTTGTTTATGCAGGTTTTTGATAAAGGGTATCCACCGCGGCCGGTATTAGCGCTTGCGATGAAGAATGCGGCATCCACGGGTGATGAGAAGATGTTGAAATTGGTGTTTAGTTGGGCGGAGAAAATGGATAAAGTGCAGGAAATGCCGGTAGAGGCTGCGATTCAGTTGGCGAAGAACAATCGGCATAATGATATTGTTTGGTTGTTAAGGTGGTTTGATATTTCGAGGACAGTTACGTATTTTGGAAAAGCTTTGCATGTTATTTAAAAAAGAATTGTTTGATAATAACATGACAGGCCGCCATACTATAAGTTTATGTAAAAGTGTACTTGTATTTCAAAACTATATGAATTTTTCAAATGCAAATGTTTATAGCAGTGTCTCTAAAGTTTCTAATATCCTCAATTTGCAAGGGCTATGTTGAGTAATACTGATAAAAATCTACACCACTTCCCTTGCAATAACCAAATATCCGACTAGTCCGGCTGTCTCCCACTGAGTTCTTAAAAGACAGAGAAGCGTAGCATACATCATTGCGCTTTTCGAAATCGCTAGCAGTGACGGCATGGTTGTGATCGTAGATAAAGCAGTTGATTCCTGAATGTCATCCCCATCTTCGTCATCCTGATCGAAATTCAAACAAAACCTCATAACCGCCCAAACCATAAACCCCACCAGCATAAAGCACAGCATAACAGCAAACAGAGAAACCCCGCCTAAAGCTGGGCTGGTATTTGCAACGCGAGGATTGTCACCACTGGCCAGCAACACAGATACGGCGATAAAGACTCCAAGCATAACAACCAAGAATAACGCCATCATAATCGGCCGTACCATCACAACAAAGGCTGCCGAGAAACCAATTTCAAATCGTAGCTGAATAGTGTCCATAAAGTAAAATACCGCCGCAACAACAACCAACAGTTTTTGTGCATCATGATAGGGCCCCGCCAAGACAGCCAAAGCCAAAGCAGTTAAGACCAAACAGGAACTCGAATTGCAATTTTAAAATGCTACCATGGCCCGGTGAATTCACCTCGTAGTTTCTCAGCGAGAATCTCTTAAAGTGGGATATACGCCCATCGGGAATAAACAGACAAACAAACGCCGGGGCGACTCCGACAATGTGAACGGTTCGATTCGTTATCCAGCAAGTCGAAAAGTCCATGATTTGTTGATAACGTGTCATAAACTCGAAAGAAATGCCTCGAAATGCAAATTCAGACGTTTTGTCGCAACTTATGGCCGGTCTGGCTTCGGAACCCTCTGCACGCGAGCATTTTACCGATAAGAATGTTTGTAAATTGCATTTGATCAATTTATGTCCCTCGGATTTATTTACGTAAGTTTACTACAAATTTTAATTTTTTAAAGTTGAAGTTCTAACTTTTTCTCAAAGAAATACTGTATTTATAATCCATCAAGATATTTTTTAATATACTAACCATTTTAAATCCATAGAAATCAGATGTCGGCGCCTGTCGAGAGAAACATTCCGCAGCACTAAAACTTGCCTACGACAACGCAATCGCAACCGGTTCATTCAAAGAAAGCGACTTAAACTACGAATGGTACTCATCAATAAAGTCCTACCTCTCGAAAGTCGATTCCCAAATTTCCCGCTCATCTTCCGCTGTCACCCTCACCGACAGTAAAACCGAGCAACTGCAAAAAGAAATCGTCGATATTACATCTGAAGTTACGGCGTTGAATGAGCAGATTGAATTGTTGGGTGAGAGTGGGGATTTGGAGAAGAGTGTAAAGTTGTTAAGTGGAGTCGAAGAACGGATGGAGTTGATTAGGAGGAAGGAGTTGGAGATTAAGAATCATACAGAGTATTTGAAGGGCAGTCAGGAGAATAAGTTGAGGGTCTGTGAGGTTTGTGCGGCGATGTTGAGCGTTTCTGATAACGATCGAAGACTTGCTGATCATTTCAGTGGACGGGTAATCCGGATTGTTGAATGGCTATCATAATTCTAATTTATACTCTTTCTTTATGGTTTGCTGGAAATAGATGCACCAAGGGCACGTACTACTTCGTAACAAATTCAAAGAATTATCCGAGGTGCTCAAAAAAGATGGAGAGCTTACTAGGCGAGAAGAACAAAATTCTCGGGATGTTTATTATTCGAGAAAATCCTCATATGAACGAAGACGATCCAGATCTCCGCAGCACCGACAAATCGATCCACTTGACCCAAGGAGAGGTGACTATCGTGATGATTATAAACGTGGAGAGCGTAGAGAAGAGTGGAGGGATAATCGCAGTGACTCGAGAAGAGGAGGGGCGGATTTGAGAGGAAAAAGACGTTGAGAACGTCTTGTTGTGTTTTTTCGTGTGTATTCCATTGTTTCTTCTTATTTGTTTACTTTTTTTTTTAATTCTTTAATGATGTTTGCGTTCGGAGGAAAACGTTTGAGCGCGGTTTAAAAAAAAAAGTGTGCGTATTACTTTTTTCTTTTTATTGTTTACAAAAAATTTTCACAGATCATTAAAATCTTGTTAATGTGAAATCGTACGTATATTTTTATATCTCAAAAGTAAGCTCCGTTTCATCGTTGGTGTTGATTCGGTGTCGTATGTATTTTTGCTTATGCTGCTTCTCTTGAGTTCATAAACTCATAAACCCACAGTGGTCATCTATTATCTCTAATGCTTCTCATAAGCTCAAGTTTTTCCACTTTGTTAAGATTGAACAGCCCTGATTTTATAAAATCGATTTCCTTCCTCGTGAATTTTTTCGCAGACTTGGGGAGTTTTGGTGGCTGGCTACTCGGTTTCGGTTTCAGCACTTGTATACTCGTGGTTTTTTTAACCGTTTGTGGTAAATTTGAAACATTTGCGGTGGGAATCGAGAACTGATTGTAGTTCAGAATAGGTGTGGGATTGCGCGGATCATAGGAAACTTGGTCAGAAACGGTCTGGGACATTTGTTAGCGATACAACAACAGATAACAAATGACATTATGATGATTGGACATATATCAAACCAATAATGCAACAGCCTGAAAGTTTTATACCGATGAGCAATTGCACTTGACGAGTGTTACCAGAAAAAAGGTGTGTGGGCAAATCTTCAGTTCGTAATCGCCAACATTCTTTTTCTTTTTTCGTTTATTCCTAATAATTCTCCGATAATTGTAATTATTCTTTTCACTATTTCTGTTCTTAATTTCTCCTCGATTCATCGCTTTCATTACTCGAATTTTCGATCATTTTCCATTGCCAGTTGCGAGTATTCCAGTTCGATTCATCGCTAGCAAAATTAAATCGGGGTCTTAATTTCAAATTCAGTGCTTTCATCACACTAGTTTTCCATATTCAAACCAGTAATACTTGGACACCGCCTCTCAACCCTTCTTATCAATTCAATCTCTCTGAGCTTGACACTAACCGTTCTATACATTCTAGAATCCCAATTCTTCATCCAGTAATCAGGAACGACAATTAAATTTATAATCATAAACAATGGCGGTAAATTGAAAAAGTGGAAATTGTGGTGATTATGGGTAATTAATTTGGAATTTTTCCAGGACTTACCACCAAATGCTGGAGTCACAGTTCCAACTGTACCCATGGAAGTAGATGCAACAGAAAACAACGGTGAAAATTCCAACGAGCCCACAGCACGTTCGTATAATTATTGAATTTTTTGGGGTTGGAAAAATTTAACAATAAGTTTATAATTTTTGGATCTTGATATCTTTAAATAGCGACATTGGAATCGATTCTTCCTCCGCTGCCGGGTCTTGAGTCGATCGCAGAGTGTGTTTATAGATGGGAAATTCCGAATTGGACACAATTGAAGCAACAAGAACGTGTTCTTTCTCCAGAATTTCAGTGTGGGGGGCATACTTGGTAAGAATTTGTTGCAAGTCAAGAGATTTAGTCCTTTTTATGTTGGATACTAATGATTTGTTAGGAACATCCTTCTTTTCCCGAATGGAAACAGAACAGATAGTCTTTCAGTTTTCTTAAATTCGGTTGACGCTTCGAAAGCTGAAAAGGAATCGCGATGGCATATTTGTGTGAATTTTGGGTTGGGAATTTGTAATCCTGAAGATGACAAAATCCATAAAACGAGCAGTAAGTTGGAACAGAATTCTATTTTATAGGAGTTCTTAATACGTAATCTACTTTTTTCTATTTCAATAAAAAGCCGCCCAGCATCGATACACCACTGTTGAGCAAGATTGGGGTTTTAATCATTTGATTAAACTAGGAATGCTCACTACCCCCGTGGACGGATTCTCTCGACCTTTAATTGAAGATGATAAGACGACGATCGTAGCCTATGTGAAAATTATAAAGGATGAAAGTGGGGTTTTATGGCACAATTTCCAAGAGTAAATAATTCAATGATTAACGTTGCTCTCCATGAAAATAATTTAATTTTTTTTTTTTTCTTTATTTCCAGTTACGATTCAAAGAAAGAAACCGGATACGTAGGGTTGAAAAACCAGGGTGCAACCTGCTACATGAACTCCCTCTTACAGTCACTTTACTTTACATCATATTTCCGTCGAGCCACATACGAAATCCCGACCGAAAACGACGATCCGGTGAAATCCATTCCGTTAGCCTTACAACGAGTCTTTTACAATTTGCAAGTTTCAGAGAAACCGGTAGGAACCATTGAATTGACGAAATCGTTTGGATGGGATACCTTGGATTCGTTTGCGCAGCACGATGTACAAGAGTTTAATCGTGTCTTGCAGGACAATTTGGAAAGCAAGATGAAGGTATTTTTGTTGACGGATTATTTGTTTTTTGTATTGGTGTTAATTTTTTTTTTTGTGAAGGGTACTCAAGCGGAAGGAGCGATTGTAAAATTATTTGTTGGAAAAATGAAGAGTTATATCAAGTGTATTAATGTCGATTTTGAGTCTTCTCGAATTGAAGATTTCTATGGTAAACTTCTTGTTTTTTTGGGAGAAATTAATTAATTCGGATTTCGAATGTTAAAATCTTTTTTTTCCCCAGATATTCAGCTGAACGTGAAAGGCTGCAAAGATCTGCGTGAATCATTTGTCAAGTACACGGAAGTTGAAACACTCGAGGGAGATAATAAATATTTCGCGGAAGGATTTGGATTGCAAGATGCCAAAAAAGGTGTGACGTTTGAAAGATTCCCACCGATGCTCCATTTACAGTTAAAACGATTCGAGTATGATATGCAAAGAGATGCGATGGTTAAGGTAGGATTGAATTTTTTTAATCTTCGATCTAGAAAAGATTCTTACAATGGGTGAATAGATTAATGATCGACATGAATTCCCACTCGTTATTGATTTGGACGAATTTTTGGCTGATGATGCGGACAAATCGGTGAAGAACAGATATCATTTGCATGGTGTATTGGTACACAGCGGAGATTTGCACGGTGGGCACTACTGTGCATTTATTAAACCAGAGAAGGAAGATAAATGGTAAAACGCGGAGTTTTTTGAAAATCAGACCTATTGAATTGGGACTAAAATCTTTTCACATTCAGGTTCAAATTTGACGATGATCGAGTCGTCCCTGTAACATTACGAGAAGTATTGGAAGATAACTTTGGAGGTGAATCACCCTCGTCCAAACCAGGGAAACAATTTAAACGGTTCACAAACGCGTACATGTTGGTGTACATCCGGGAGACGGAATTGGATTTGATTTTGAATCCAGTTTCGGAGACTGATATTCCTGAGCATTTACGAAGACGGTTGGAAGAGGAACGGGAGCTTTATGAGCTTAGGAAGAAAGAAAAGGAAGAATCACATTTGTTCTTGCATGTGAAGGTGAATTTTTGTTTCCGCTTTTTCGTTGGTACAGATTTGCTGATGTGATTTTTTTTTCTAGTTATTAACAGATGAACATATTCGAGAACATGAAGGATTCGACCTGTGTAATTTCGAAGATAAGTCTTACGCAGTAACAACCCTTCCGGTGATTAAAGTGAAGAAAGATGATACTTTTGGAGCATTCAAGGTACTTTGATTGTGTGAGATACTTTTAATCAATTTTATTTACTTTATCTGCAGGAGATGTTGGTAGAAAAGTTACATCTTACTCCGGGACAGTTCAGATTGTGGACTATGGTGGGTCGTCAAAACAAAACCGTCCGTCCCGACGTTCCTATCCCAGACTCGGAGAATGATAAACGTGAGTTGAAAATGAAAGCGTTAGTGTTATTATTTTTTCTAATCTTGATTTATATTGCTTAGCGATTGATTCTGTCCGAGAGAAACACTCAAAGACTTCATCGGAACTTCGCTTATATTTGGAACTTCCTGATCCGGAAATTCTTGCCGCTGGAAAACCACCGCTATTTTTACCTCGTGAGGAAGGACCGAATAACCCGAATATCCTAATTTTCTTGAAATACTACAATCCTTACGAAGCCAAAATGGAGTATGTATTTTTTGTTAATCTAGGGTACTATTTTCTTACATTTTACCGTTTAGATACCTCGGCAAAGTTACGATTAAGAGCAAGTCGATGAAAATCCAAGATCTGATCCCGATCGCTTTAGAACGCAAAAAACTACCTGTAGACACCCCGGTGAAATTATGGGAAGAAGTCAAACCAACAATGATCGATTTACTGAAACCAAAAAACACATTCGTACAAGCCGAACTTGGAGATGGAGATATCATCTGTATCCAACCAGATCTTAGCCCAAAAGAACTCGAAGAATTGAAAGAACCACAATTGGCGACGATCCCGAATTACTTTGACTCACTTTTGAACCGCATATCGATAATATTCCGGGCCAAAATCAAGGACCAACATGCCAAACCCGATTTGGAGTTGTTGCTGTCCAAAAAGATGACATACGATACGGTCGCGGCGAAACTTGCAGAGAAGATTGAAGCGGATCCGTTAAAGATTCGGTTTAGTGTACATTCTCCCTCGACAAATAGACAGCAAGTGGTTGTGAGGAAAGGAGCCACGACGACTTTGCAAGAAATGTTGCATTCGGTGTTTTACTCGCAGTTTTCAAATGTGCTGTATTATGAGATTTTGGAGATTAATGTTTCCGAGTTGGAATTTAAAAAGTATGTCAAGGTTACTTTCATTAGTCAACAAGGAAAAGATCAGGTAAAAATTTCTTCAAGATTCTTTTTTTATTATTTTTCTGTATACTTATTTTGTTGCTTAAAAGGGGCCGTTCAATTTATTACTGCTGAAAACGGCGTTAGTGTCGGATGTTATCGAAGCATTAATACCGAAATTGAAACCTGAGACTGGAGTGAAACCTGCAGATGTACGAATGATTGAAGTACTACACGGACGGTTATTTAGAGAATATAAACCTGAAGATCCGATTTCAGTTATTGGAGATAATGCCAACCTATTCGTTGAGGTATTCTGCGTCATTGCTTTGTTTTGCAGTTGGGCTAATGAATGTGTTTCATAGACAACGGATTTGGGCGAACCTGTAGCTGAAACCGACAAAGTCGTGACGGGAATACATTTCCAACGGGAACCCCAACGAGGGTATGGAGCGCCGTTCAAATTTGTAGTCAAGAAAGAGGAGAAATTCGCGCAAGCGAAACTGCGGCTGTTGCAAAAGATTGGAATGACGGAGAAAGATTTACTAAAGATAAAAGTTGTAGTTGTACCGAAACAACTTTTGTCTATAAAGCTGAAACAAGTTGAGGATGGTAAGTTCACATAGCATTTGGTTCAAATTATTGAATATGAAATAATGTTGCTGGATTTGTAGATGATGTGTTGTATGATATTATCGATTTTGCCGCAGGGGATATGATTGGAATCGACCATCCCGATCGATCTGCAAGGACGGTAGGAGGGCACGAGAAAGGAATTAAAATTTTGGTATGTTTAAAATCGATAAATTTACAGATTGCTTCATCTTCTTATGAAATTATTTTGTGTGCAGAATTAATAAGAATAATCATCGAAGGTCTCGTTTTTTTTTTTAAAAATTCTCTTACAAAACTACTTGTATTTGGACTCCATTTATTTTCCGCGTTATATTTTTTTTAGTGTTTTTTCTCTTTTCGTTTGTTTCTTCTGTTTGTTATTTTTTCGTATCTTTTTTTTTTTTTAGTTTTTATATGTGCGTGTGATTTAGGTTGGGGATGGAGAGTTATTTTTCTGAAAAATAATAAAATAAATCCAGTACTGAACGCTTGAAGATCATCCAGATGATTTTTTTTTTTTAATGTCAACTGTATTTCGCAATATGAAAACTTTTTTCGTATCCAATAGTAGTAAAAAAAAAATATGCGTCCTTTCGTGAATGTAAGTAAGAAAGAAAAGTATTCAATAAGAGTAATAGAGGGGAGGTAAAAGAGAGGGGGAAAAAGTTTATACAAAACAAAAACAAAAAAAATCGATGTAAAACAAAAAGCCAAAAAGATAGAGAAAATATCCGGTTAATTCATTTTATTTCTTACGATACATGTATCAAATAGTTTTTTACTGTTCAGATTCTCATTCTTTTGTTGGAAACATCCTCTGATGGGATAAGCGGTTTCAAAGGAATTGGAGTGTTTCGAACTTGGGTTGCAGGCAACGGAGTTTCAGAAGCTTCAGTAAAGTTCAATCCGTTCTCTTCGTAAATCTCTCTCAATCTCTTTGGAGACTCGCGATCTGCCACAATGTTTCGTAACCACTTAATCTCCATTTCATAAGCTTTTTCCGAAAAAGATAAAAATTGGAGATATAATTAACATTCCAAACTTTATAAAACCAATACATTATATGGAACTCACCCAGCAATTTCCCTTCCAATTCTTCGACACGAACATTCAATTCCTTTGCATTACGTTCCATAGCTTGCTCTCTCAACTTTTTCTTCGCTCGGAATCTCGCAGACGCAGCGGTGTTTCGTTGACGTTTATCCTTTTCTTCCGGCGTCATTTCTTTCTCTGGTTTCTCAGCAACGGTCTTTTTAGTTGTTTTAGCTGAAGTTGCAGGGATTACTGGCGACGGACTTCCCGAAGGGGTAACATTCCCAGTAAACACCGGCATCTGAAGAGTCGACAACTGCCAAGAAAACTCATTCGGTAATTGTAGTCCTCCCAATGGTTGATGAGTCAAGTTTGGAAGCGGAGGAGCGGCAGCGGGAGGAATAGTGTATGGTAATCCTAGCAAGGCATCAGCGAACGCCTTTGCAGCGGCAGAGTTTTCCTTGGGAATGGTGGCGAGTTCAGGGGTTAAAAAGCTTAAGGGAGAAGCAATTGCTGAAGCGTCGGGAGAGTTTGCGGTTGCGAACGAAGGGTCTATGACGGTTGAGTCGAATGTGAAGTCTGAAGTGAGCCAGGAAAGGTCAGATTGCTCAGAAGGGTTTTGTGAGTCCCAGAAGTTCATTACGGTCACAGAGTTCAAACGCAATTAATGACTACACACACACACTGAATTTCTTCTTTTTTTCTAAATTCCAAAATTAGCCGGACGACGGGGGAGCGGGGAAAGGGGGCGCTTGGTTTCTAATCAAATTCAGAAAGAAAAAAAATTTGCGTTGTAGCACGAAATCAAACTTTCAAATCCCAGGAATCAGAAAAATTGCCCGATAAGGAAATTACGGAAACAATGCTGATAAGATCATTCCACTCTTTAGGGCCCATTTTCAACACTTCAAAGGTACTTTTCGGTACGTTTGTTTAGTTTATTACACCATATTACTCTGCTAAAAGAATTTTTTTAAAATTTTTTTTCCTTTAGTTTGCGAATGTCCCGAAATTTCAAAGGGGTTTACCCGATAAAGCTCCAATTCCCGGTGTTAAACACATTATTGCCGTTGCGTCTGGGAAAGGTGGAGTTGGAAAATCGACAACTGCAGGTTAGCTTATCAAACTACCAAAAAGACTTAATTATATTCAAGTTACTCCCAAAAACGCACATTTCTCCTTTCAGTGAACCTCGCAGTTTCGCTTGCGAGTATGAAGAAACGTGTGGGATTATTAGATGCAGATTTATTTGGTCCTTCAATTCCCAGGATGATGAATTTATCTGGATTACCGTCAACGGAAGGCCAGAAACTTGTTCCGTTGGTGAATTATGGTGTGAAAGCAATGTCAATGGGGTTTATTGTGAAAGAAGATGAGCCGGTAGTTTGGCGTGGGTTAATGGTACTTTAAATGAGTCTTATATAACTGAGATTTCGAGAGTTGACATTTGTTTGTCGAAGGTCATGAAAGGAATCGAACAGCTTTTAAAGCAGGTTGAGTGGGGAGAATTGGATGTCCTCGTGATTGATATGCCGCCCGGAACGGGAGATACGCAACTTTCAGTAACCCAACTTGTTCCGCTATCTGGTGTTGTTATCGTATCAACTCCTCAAGACGTTGCGTTATCTGACGTGAAAAAAGGAATAGCAATGTTTAAAAAAGTGGACGTACCCGTATGTTTTTTAATTGATATATCCATGGATTCTGATGCAAAATGGTAATTTTTTGTTCAGATTTTGGGAATGGTTCAAAATATGAGTATATTTTGTTGTCCGAATTGTAATCATACTGTAAGGGTATTCGGAAATAAGGCCGAAGCAGCTGCAAAGTCGATGGGAATCGAGATACTTGGTGATTTAGAATTGCACGAAGACGTTTGTTCAACTAGTGATTCTGGAACACCGATTTCAATTGTTAAACCTGATAGTCGGCATGCAAAGACGTATAAAGAAATTTCACAGAAAGTATTGGATGAAATTGGAGAGAATTCTTGAAAATTTGTGAGCGTTTATTGGCAAATATATCATAAAAATTAGTAATTTTGAGTTTCTTATCCTTCCTTAGAAACTGAGATGTCACAAAATCTTATATTCGCTTTGCAAGGAGTAATTCTACATGTTTTAAAACTATTTTTCTCCTCAATGTAGCATTTGATGAGTTTGTACTATCAATTTGCAATGTTGTCTGATCGTCAACGTCTTTGTTGAGTGGAAGTTCTAAATTTTTAAAGAAAATAACCATTCTTGGCAAATCTTTGAAGAGAGGTAATCTGGTACTCTTAGTTTACGATTTCAACAAATATTTGCTTTCTTAAATTTTTTTCCCAAGTTCCCATATGCTCCAGAAATTAATATTCTTTAAACAAATGCCTAGTTAGGCTATCCATAGCAAAGTATTTTCATATAGAGAATATCACATATAGGAAAACTCCTATTCTCCATCAATTTAATCTCCAAATAAGTGACTCCAGAAGTTAAAATCTGCAAATCATTTTATTTCCCTTCATATACGACTTCTGACAAAATAATAAGGTATTTTCCGCTGTTTTTCTCGTAATTAAATGCAGAATCGAGTTTGCTCCAAACCAAAAGATAAACAAAGCAAATAATATTTATCAATGAAATCATATACAAAAAAAAAACATTTCGCAGAATTCATATGTATCCAAATCAGAGAAAGTATTAAAAAGCCTCATGGTAATTTGGTAACGGAATCAGGATTTTGAGAAATCGCAAGCAACTCACGTAAAGTTTCGTTTTCTTTCTGAACTCGAACCAACTCAGAAGCAACCAAATCATCTTCATCATTATTCAACGCTGTCCGAATCACCTCAAATGAAGAATGTAGTTGATGTCGAAGATTTAGATTTTCCAATGTAAGGTTTTCGTTGTAAATCTGAAATGAAACGACGTTTAGATTAAGGTTTATGAGAGCAGGATGACGGATAAACGTACTTTTTCTTGATCTAATGCTTTATCAAACTGAAGTTGTAATTCCTGCTTTTCTCGGTGGAAACTATCCTGGAAACGGAGTTGAAATGAGAATTTGACGTTTTTCATATCATGCAATCACTATGTACCGTCTTCGCTCGATATTTCGACATTATTATATGCATCGCAGAGTCGTATTCTTTGATTAAATGATTCAAAACTTGGTTTTCCCGTTGAAGTTCGAGATATTTTGTTTCGTATTCTGGAATCAATTTCGGTCACGAGCAAATGTATAGAGCGCAAAGATTTCTACATACCGGCGGGATCGTGAGGGACTTTAGATAGTTCATTTTCAAGCACTTCTTGATTCAAGGCCTTTTCCTAAACAAAAAATTGCAGTCAATTTCGGTTTTCAAACGAAACAAAGCCATAATACTCTTAATTGTTTTGCCTGATTATAAAGCCCATTTACGACATATCGATTGCTCTGCAAATGGATGCTGAGGGTGTTTAATTTCTCGGCAAGTTTCTCAACAACGTCTTCCATGTCAACCACAACGGCCTTTTTCATATTCCGAAATGACTGACGCACTGGAAGCAAAACTGCATGGGTCAATCGGAATCGTAAAGTCCCTGATTTCGAATTGGATTCCGGAAGAGAAAGATGAAGTTTCGTCTGCTACCGCCGCATTACGAGATTCTCTGAGTTCTGTGGTCGTTAAGAAAAAGTATTGGTCAATTAGTTGAATTTCGTTTCGAAGGAATAATTCTCTTATGCATTTTAAACGAATTTTTTTTGTAGGACGCATTCATTATATTCTGGTGGAAAGACTCCGAAAGGGAAACCCGCCTCATCAAATAAAATTGTTACGAAAATTCGAAAGAATGAGGAAACTTTAGACACCCCTCGTATGTTCATTTCCAATATATATTAGTCACTCACAAGTACGTTAATTCTCACAAATATTAATTAGAACCGAAATCAGAGAGCGAAAAAACGAATGGTTGTAAACGCGAACTGGAGGAATCCAAGGTGAATTTGCTATCAAATAGCAAGATATCGAAAAAGAAACAACGGATGAATATGAAGGATCTGTATAAGAAAGACAAGAAAAAGTGATTCACAAGATGACGTAGAAACTATGCAGCGTTTGTCCTTTTGCACTTTCAATTCTGTTTTTTCTTTATTCTTGTTTCACGTTTGTAAATATGATTTTACTTTATTTGAAATATCCAATATTCAACTAACTCCACCGGAAATTTTTTTTTTTTGTGTTGTTCTATTCATGTACATCTGATGTACATTGAAAGGCGAGTTTGGAAAAATTTATTTTCTCGTCTGTTTCGAAATCATCGGAGTCTGAAAGTTATCGTATTACACTATATCATATGAAATCCAAAAATTGCCAGACTTGTTGCTATAAAGAATTTAAAAGTTTCAGTTTCCATGAATCGATTATCATGATCATTTAGAATCATTATCGCTACGGGATTATAAATCTAGAAAAGGCACACAGAGAAAAAATAGAAACGGTAATAATCGGTGTTACAGTTTTTTTTTTCCATAAAAAATCGGTGTTGCACCGTATCACAGAGGCGCTCTAAATTTATCAGAAACATGATTTCTCTAACCTACGATTCAACACCTAGCTCCCATAAGAAACCGGTAGTATTCGCCTCGGGAAGTCATATTGGACAACTTTCCGTTACATTGAGAAGTGCGGAGGGATTCGCAATAGAGAATCCAGCAGTGGTAACTTGAAATCGATACTTTGTATCCATTCTATTAACTTTTACCATTGATTTTGAAAAAAAGGATGTATATATTATATCAACGGACGATGTAATCGACCTTATCAACACCTACACATCGAGAATTCCCAATCTTTTCTTCAAATCATACGGAAACGCATCGGCCCTTTCTTCAGAAATGACTCAAAAAGCAAAGAAGCTGTACAAAAACGGTCCTAATCCTTACGCTCTATTCGAAATTGCGTTGGATGTAGAAAAGAGATTCCCACCGTTCAAAACCGCATTTCAGAATTTCGTCGAAATTTTTAAAGACATTCAACCGCGATTGGTTATGTTTGATATCGGTTGCGCCGGGTGTTGGGATGCTGTTTCGTATTGTGGATTGCAGTTTATTGTGATTATTCCAACGTTCGCTTCTTACGGTTTCCCCAATGACTACAACCAGTCGGCTCTTTGCGTCGGGCACGCTTACAGCGGGACAAACGCACTGAAACCAACGGTTCAATCCGTGCTTACAAGTTGGTTACATCGAAACACATATTTGATGTGCGCACTGTACACCGTGTTTGTTCGAGGGCTGTTTATCGACCGCATAACCGTTTGCAGAGAAAACAATATCAACAATCTGGAAACAACCGAGTATGCCGATGCCAGAGCTGTAATTAGTGCCTGTAATTGGGGAATTGAATACCCAGTGCGATTCCGCCCAAATGTGCATCTTGTTGGCCCAGTATTGCCCGATGTTATTCCTTTCACCGAATCGCCCACTGCCACGGATTCGGAGTTGCTGGAATGGATTGATTCTGATTGTCGGGGAATCATTTTTATATCTCTAGGATCGTTAAACATCATGGAAAACTGGGAAATCAGCCAATTTATCGAACAACTCACGAAAGCGGTTCACCAACACAACGTTCGCGTAATTTGGAAATTCAGCAAATCCAGTCACAATTCCATCTCGAAAGAACTCCAAGTATACAACGTGTCAAGCGACGACTTTAAACTTGTTTCGTGGGTAGATAATATTATCGGGCTGCTCGGACACCCTAAAATCGTTCTGAATATTAACCACGCGGGAGGAAACAGTTTTAACGAGGCGTTGTATTTTGGAGTTCCACAGCTTTGGATACCGTTATGGGTTGACTGTTACGATCTTGCTGTTCGCGGTGAAGTTGCCGAGCTTGGAATCAGTGTGGACTGTAAGAATAGTTATAAAGGAGTTGGGGAGGCCTTGAGTCGAATACTAACGGACGAAAAGTATAAACGGAATGCTATGTTTTGGTCGGAGAGGTGTAGAGTCGACGGAGGACGTGAAAAGGTGCTGAGAGTTATAAATAATGTGATTAGGGAATTGGAAATCGAGGAGAAGTACGGGATGGATTATGTGTCGGTGAATAAACAAGTCAACAAAGTTATTCAAGATCCGGGGTTTGTTGGTAATTTATTTTTTGGTGTTAAAATGTTGTTATTTATTTCTGTTTTTGGGCTTGGTTGGTTCGTTGCACGCTCCTCTTAATTTTCCACGTTCTATATTCTTTGAAAATGTTTTATTCAATCTGTTCTATTTATAATATTCTTGTTCGGGACCTTTGATACTTTTACTTTATATATTTTTCTTCTTAATGTTTTGGAAACGTACTTGAGCATCTTATGAACAAAGTTTCTATCTATGATTGATTATTGTTGATATTTGCTTGCGTGTGTGATGTGAAATTATAGTGCAGTAATTCGAATAGTGGTGCAAGGTGAGAAATTGAAAGAGTTGATACAATACGATAAGAAACACCGCAGAAACAATTTTATTTATAGACTGTCTCAAAAGTTGGAAAATCAAAAACATTCTCCAGAGAAGGAGCGAACATAATCAGTGAGTATTGATCAAGAATTTCTAAGATGTGCTGATCGCCCCTACCAACCGTGATATTTCTCAAATTTTGAAAAACTATTGGATCTAAATGATGACCCTTATCAACAAACCTTCTCAACCCAAACTCTAACGTCGCAGCATCACGATCACGAACAGCGTTAATCAACACTTCCGTCAACAGTTCGAGATACTGTATTCCGACTTCTTCCACATACCCGACTATTTCGCAGATAAGTTGGCTCTCTTGAGTACCACTAGCGTAAATTAAGCTGTATCTTAACTGATACGCAAATTTAGAATCACTCCATCCTTCATTTCGATTCATCCGAAGCTTTTCGAATACATCGCGAAGCATTTGCCAAGACCCTTGTTTGATAGAAGTTTGGATCAAAATCTTCACGAATATAGGATCGAGAGCCATATTGCAGCCCTCAAGTACCTGCATGACGACCTTGGGTATGAGGGGTCGCGATTGTTGTAAGTCTCTCCGAAGAAGTTGATAGATCCTTTTGCAATGTTTCTCCGTAGCCGTGCCGTTCATTCGTGAGGAAAGAAATAAAATATCGGAGATGAGAGTCTTCCCGATTGGTGAACAGAGTAGGAAGTCAGGGTTACCTGCAGCATCGTTAATTGCCGCCTCGAATTTTTCGTCAGGTATGAACAGGGAAAGTTTGAAGAAGTACGTGGAGGTTTGTAGGAGATTTACTCCGTCGTGGAGAGGAAGCCATGTTATTACTCTCTGGACGAGTTCAGGGGGAAGATGAACAATGTTCGAATTCATCCAGTTGCTCTGCATGTCAAAATCAGCCTGAATTGAGTTGAAATCTTCAGTTTTTTTACCTAAACTAGTCATCAAGGTAGCTTAACGATCATTGAGGCAAGCGAGTTATTATCATTGTGTAAAGTACCTGATCATAAAACCAAGCTTTTAATCATTTGATCAGATTAATGTTGTGGTAAGATTGATTGCATTTGTTCGTATGCCAATCCCAATCAATTTCGAGATCCGAATCATATTACAGTAGCTGCACGAGCTCTGTAATTCAGGAACAAGAAACTCCGCGTATCTTCATTTTTTGGGTGACTTGGCTGATGTCATGATGTTATTTTGACACAAGGGACAGATACTGAGCGCGAAGAATTGAACAAAAAAAGGAATGTACGCAAAATTTCTTGTAAGAATATCTACAATATACAATGCAAAACTTATTCGACTAATATGTTGTAGCGCAGATGATGAAATAACAAAAATTCGGATCCAAAATGGTGGAACGGGAGAAGGATAATGTCCCCGGTAAATATACACTTTGAAGTTAATGTTATCAATTAAGAAGAACATAATAATCAACGAAAGATTGTCTAATTACATTAATTTCAATTTTTCTGATTGTTACAGGCGCTTTCACAACCGTTAGGGTTAACTGAAATCGTACGCGAATCGCCCTCATTTTTCCATTTCAAACTATCACCGCGGCCCGATACAATTATTTGCAACGAGTTCAAAAGATTCATATCGTCAATACTCTCGCAGAACACTAATGGGACGTAGTTCTTCCTCAACATTCTGTTCGTGTCTGAGTACTTCATAATCGACTCCGCAACGATCGGAATCAATGGTCGTTTGTATCCTTGGCTGGAATATTCCGCATGAAGGTAAAGCGCGGTGTATACGAGTCTCTCCTCCAACAAATTCCATATTTGGACGAGAAATGACTGGTCGAGCAAAGAACCGTGAGGATACTTGGAATCCGTCGCCAAAAGAATGTTTCTAATTAATCTCTCTCCAGCCTTAGAGTTCAGGTTAGATGAAAGTAAGGATCGACTTGGGGAATCGAGGATAAGGAATGGTTGGATTGCATTCCTAATTTGTTTTTCGGTGAGTTTTACAGCATTGTAGCAGAGACGAGAAGTGAGGCTGAATCTTTTGGCATCACCTAGCGAAAGGTTTGCTGCGACTGCAGTAACGAGTTCAGATGGAAGAAAGTTGGAATTCATTGCACCAGTGTAATTTTTGTCGAGAGCACGCGGTGGATTAGATGGACAAGGGAAATTGATGATAAGATTACGATGAAATCTCGAAGATAACAAGAAAAATTTAAACGTGAAAAAATTGATTTGAGTATGATAAAGAACTTCCTCGAAGAGATACTTTCAATCTCTGAAGATTTGAGTAAAAACTTTGGCAAATGCATTTTGCTGGATTCCTTATGTATTATATTAAAAAATCGGTGTTTTAATGTGTCATTTGTTGGATTTCAACAATTTACTTTGCCAAAATGTCTCCGATCAATCGCGATCTCCCCTTTTTGCACACAACAAGCAGAAAAAAGTCTGGATCTGACCGAAACTTTAATGCGAGTGATTTGCAGTTAAATTTCTAGTTTGTGACGATCTTGTATGTTTACGGTGTATCGACTTCCATATTTCACCAACAACACTCTGTGGAAATGTTGCTTCGGCACGAGCCATCTGCTCAACAAGTTAGTTACACAAGCATTCGATAAAAATTTTGCTCTGTTTCAATTACAATCTTGCTGGTCAATACATAAATCTGACGGACACCGATAAAAGCGAAAATAAAAAAATTCAACACGCATGATGATCAGATATCTAATTTTAAAATGGACACGTAATTAAAGATGGTTGAAGATCAAATCAGATAATTCGCGTTGTGATCTGTTGATTATGTACAGAACTCCAACATGAAGCCATAATAGATTATGACATCTGCGAAAGACTTCTCATACTGTCGCACATCCGATCTTTCTATTTTTGTGCGCGTTAAAATGTAATTTACAGTATCGTATCATTATTAAATTACTCATTACTCTTTAGTGAATCGCTTGAAGGCGCCCATGAATCTTTGGATGTGAAGGACTCCGAATTATACGTTGCTGCCTCCCTATGCTCATATAATCAACTATTGACTCCTGTACAGAAGACGAGATTGCGCCCGTTTACTTCTCAGTGAGCTTTCTGTGTTTGGCTGATTTAACGATACTAATATCCTTTGAACACGGTAGAATTAACGAATGGTTGGAATTCTCAATATACTACAGCAACTTACCACTCAACAGCACTTTGGAATTTTCAGTAATTTATTTAAAGGAGCCTCGAAAAGAAGTTGTCGTAGCTTCGGGATCGATTGCGTTGTTTAGTTCGGAAAGGTGAATAAAATGTACTCGACTTTGAAAGGCACCGTTCTCAAATCTTTTTTTCAGCACATTAAAGAAGGGGAAATACAAAGTTACTCTACAAAAGCCGAATACAGTGACGGTTGTTCCGGATGGAGAGATGAAACGTTTGGAGGAGGTAAAGTCGAAGCTTTTCAAAGTCAAATCGAATATCTTATTCTCTTGTTTAAAAGTTGATGAGGAAGTTGGATAGAGGAGATATACCTTCTGTTCCGTGGCTTGATTTGCTTGTTTATCGGGAGATTGAGAAAATTAATCAGGTTTGAAAAAGTGTTATATCTCTCGTTAAATGTTTATTGAATTCTTTAACAGCGCGAAATTACGACGTCAAAATCTGTGTATTTGAATATAGAATTACCGCTTTTTGATTTTCCATTAGTGTATTACGAGAAGGTGAATACGATTATTCCAATGTAGTTTTGCGCCTTCGGTCTAATATACATGTAGGAGTACATATTTCCCCCACACTTGGCACAATCTAGCTCCGATATCTGTATAATTCAAGACAGCGAAGCAAACCGAAATGATAATCCAGTGGAAAACAAACACAGAAAGTTGGTTCGATCACATCGCACAACTCAACTGGACAGAGAATTAAAACCAAATGCAAGAATTAGAGATGACCTAAACGTATGTTACTCTCCTTTTTATATTGTTTTTCTATGCAAGTTCTAAATTTACATCTTTTATAAGACCATATTACGATACCCACCAACAAAAATTCTCACGCCAGAAGAAAAAGATTTAATATGGAAATTCAGATTTTCTCTTTCAAAGGACAAAAAGGCACTAACGAAATTCATAAAATCCGTCGAATGGAACGACGCCATCGAGGAAAAACAAGCTGTCGAGCTGCTTCACTCATGGGTGGAAATCGACGTCGAGGACGCATTAGAGCTCTTAGGTCCAACTTTCACGCATCCGGAAGTGAGGTACCACGGTGTTGCGCAATTAAACAAAGCCGAGGATGATGAGTTGCAGTTGTATTTGTTGCAGTTGGTGCAGGCGTTGAAATTTGAAGGGTTAGGAACGTTTCGGACAAAGATTACAGACTCTCCGTTAGTTGAGTTTTTGATTGATCGTGCCGTGCGAAATCCGGTTCTGGGCAATTACTTTCATTGGTATCTGCGAGTGGAAATGGACGAGGCGAATCGACCGGGAAATCTGAACAATGGAAACGCGGGTTCTAGCGTGTTGGCTCGAATGTATGCGAAAGTTGCTTTACAGTTCATGACCAGCATGATGTCGGTTCCGGATGCAGCGATTAGAAGGGATGTTTTAAAGCGACAGGAAGAACTGGTTGCATCTTTGAATAAGATTTCAAAGGAAATCAAGGCTATGAAAGAGCCGAGAAATAAGAAGGTAGTCTGATTCTGTAGCTCTTACTTTGATGTCTGATTTATATAAAAATAGGTCGAGAGACTTCGCGCCTACTTATCGGATCCCAAAAATGGACTCTTATCATTCCCGCCGATGCCATTGCCACTCGATGCACAAGTTCAAATCACTGGAATTATCGCAGGTATATTAAAACTTGGATGCGGAACTAGAATTTTGGTCACATTTATAATTTCTCTAAATTTACAGAAAAGGCATCAGTGTTCAAATCATCTCTTTCACCGCTTCGACTACATTTCTCATGTGTTGATGGTAACGAGTACCAATTGATATTCAAAAGCGGTGATGATTTGCGACAAGACCAATTGGTTGTTCAAATTATCACTCTGATGGATAGGTTGCTGCGAAAAGAGAATCTGGATTTGAAGTTAACCCCGTACAAAGTACTTGCGACTGGTGCGGATCATGGTAAGAAGTTCTTTCTTCTCGTAGTGATGAAGAGTTTTACTGGTTATTGGTATATTAGGAATGTTTCAGTTTGTCCCGGCGCAACCGTTGGCGACAATCTTGGCACAGTATAACAATTCTTTGTTGAACTTCCTGCGAGAGAACAATCCCGTGCCGGAAAATGATGGCAGAAACTTGAACGGATTGTTGTTGCAGCCATCAGGAATCCCTGCTGCAGTAATGGATACGTACATTAAAAGTTGTGGTAAGCTGTTGAACTAACAGCGTTTTTCAATCGTGAAAGTTAATACTTTTGGGCAGCTGGGTATTCAGTAATCATGTATCTACTCGGTGTCGGTGACCGACATTTGGACAATTTGTTACTCGACCAATCTGGCCGCTTAATCCACGTAGATTTCGGATTTATTCTCGGTCGCGACCCCAAACCGTTTCCACCACCAATGAAACTGTGCAAAGAAATGGTCGAAGCAATGGGAGGAGGATCAACTTCGCAGCAATATTCCAAGTTCAGAGAGTATTGTTTCATCACTTTTAATTCATTGCGTAAGAGCGCGAATTTGGTGTTGAATTTATTCGCGTTGATGGTTACGATGAATATTCCGGATATTGCCATTGAGCCTGATAAAGTGGTGTTTAAGGTCTGTGGAATAGTGTGTATAAATTTTCGATTTTTATTGATTATTTGTGTTTTCAGGTCCAGGAAAAGTATCGATTAGATTTATCGGATGAAGAAGCGATACAGTACTTCCAAGCTTTGATTAGCGAAAGTGTGTCGGCGTTGTTTCCTCAAGTATTTGAAAAGATACATCAGTGGGCTCAGTATTGGAGAGGGCCTTGAATTTGGAAAGATCTGTATATATCATGTTGGAACTGGTGAGATTTTATTTTCATTGTACTGAATTTTGTTTCTTTTTCGAATTAATTTTTTTATTCAATAAAACTCAATATCTATTTCATTGCGTGTTATTCAACGTTACTGTAAGTATGGGAAAATTTGTCACGAACTTAAAAAAGATGGTTCAAATCATTTTGGGATATTCACTATATTAAATCATTACAGTAGAAAGAGAATAGTATCAAAAAAAAAAAAAGTTTATAGAATCGTAACTGAGCAAAACTCATAGTCCTTCGTCAGTGGGAACCGATATAACAATATTATCTCTATGAATAATAAACTCGGATTCCATATACCCCAACAACTCTGCAATTTCACTACTTTTACAGCCTTGTATCCTCTGAATCTCATGCGATGCATAATTCACCAACCCCTTTCCAATAACAACTTCCGTATCCTCCATCTCACCCGCCTGCGAGGAACCAGAAGACGATCCCGACGTAGATTCAGAAGAACTTGCAGCAGACGGTGGCCCAGCACTCTTTAATCTCCTCACAACCCTAACCAACTTCACACACTGATGCGCAACAAACTTCCCTTCAACCCTCACAATTCCCGCGGCAAACAACGACGAATGCCTCGACACAGCTTTAACCGCCCCTTCATCAATATAAATCTTCCCATACGACGCTAATCCATGTAAAATCCACCACTTTCTATCAATCATCGGATTCGGTTTGGCCAAAAACGTCGTTCCGATCGTCGGTTCAAATTTGGGCGGGTCATTCACAACTTCTTTCCCTTGTGATTTTGCTAATGCGATAGAGGCGTTGTATGTTTCTAGTTGTGATTTGTGGTGTTTGGATTCGTTTAGGATTTGGATTATTCGCTCGGGGTATTTCCCGTTGGAGATTATCGTCGTGCATCCGGCTGCGGTAGCTAAATCCGCCGCGATGAGTTTTGTTACCATTCCTCCTGTACCCAACGATGATCCTGGTGTAGTAACCGTAACTATACACAAAAAAACATCCCCACCATCAATTAACATGAAAAAAAAAAAATACACAAAAAACTAAGCAACTTACTCTCCTCCTTCAACTTTTTAATATCCTCACAAACCCTCACAACCCTCGCATCTTTATTCTTCCGCGGATTATCCGTATACAAACAATCCACATCCGTCAGCAAAAACAAATAATCCGCTGATACCATACCTGCCGTGATTGCTGATAACGTGTCGTTATCGCCGAATCGGATTTCGGAGGTTGAGACGGTATCGTTTTCGTTTACTATCGGTACGACGCCCATTGTTATTAATTCGCGGAATGTGTTTACGGCGTTTAAGTATGTTGACCTCTAAATCAACCACACAAAGAAAAAAAAAAAAAAAAAAATTCAACGTTGGTTTCCAGAATTATTAAGTTTATGTATGTGGAGTGTAAAATACCTCTGCAAGGTTATCCCTGGTTAACAAAACTTGCGCAATAGGAATATCAAACTGTCCAAACAACGAATCATACAACGACATTAACCGTCCTTGACCAACCGCAGCAACAGCTTGTACTTGCGGTAAATGTTTCGGTCGTCCTGATAAATTCAATCGTTTTAAACCGACACCCACGGCCCCGGATGAGACGATAACAACTTTGTGGCCTAAATTTCGTAGGGAGACGACAGTTTCGACGAGGTTGGAGAGGATGGAGAGACGTGGGAATAGTGTTTTTTCGTCGCAGATTGATGATGTGCCGAGTTTTAGTACAATTGTTAGGTGCGTTGTGTGTGTTTCAAGCATTTCGAGAGTTTTGGGCTTTGAGAAAAAAAAAATATTAAGGCGATAAATTACATTTTTTTTTCATGTTCATCCGATGATATTACGAATAAGTATAAGTATTTTATGTGCAGTTTCATCTTCAAATCCCTGCCATTTTACTAAAACTTCACAAGCGGGTGGTTGAGACGTCGTGATCTCAATGTTTCGCTTCACCCTCAAACCTCCATCAAACATCGAAACAAACCCACCATTCTTCTCCTTCAATGCAATCTTCACAACACTTCCACTTGTATCCAAGACCGCCTCTTTACTTACCTTAAATTGCTCTTCAACAGCCTCTTTTATATTCTCCAACAATTTTCCATTGAAGTCGTTCTTCTCCAGTAAATTGTCGAAAATTATAAGTGGGTTATATGTGATTCGGATTTCCTTTGTTTCGTAACCGCTTTGTTTTAGTTCGGATCTATCGACTAGTTGTACCATTTCGGATAATTTTGGACGCTTTGATTCATTTGGGATGGTGAGGTCGTTCGGGATGTAGCTGGGATTGAGTTTTGGGTATGTTAACACAGCATGATCGAGCGCGTTGTGGAGGAGATTGTTATTGTTCTGTAAAACCTGTCCACAAAAGTGTAAAAAATGATCATTCACTGAAACGAATCGAGAAAAATATAATTCCTGGATACCCTTCGAGAAACAACTCCATAAATATCTCTTTCTCCATTAATAGTAATCGTACACCCATTAGCCGGATCAAAACACGGGATTCCCAACTCTTTTTGTATCCTTTCCTTCAGCACACCCATCTTTGCTTTCTCACCATGCACCAACATGACATTCTCCGGATGACACATTTCAATTAACCGCATAATCCCCTTCGAATCCGCATGCGCCGAAAACGACAAATTCTGTACCGACATCTTCACATCAATCGTCGTATACTTATCAATAGCAATCATTTTCTCGCCCGCCAACACTTTTGCACCGACCGTTCCTGGCGTGCAATATCCCGGCATGATTATCATGTTTCGTGGATCGTGACTCCATTTTTTAAACATATCCAGCGACATTCCCGAATGCAACATCCCAGGTGATGCGAATAACACTACCGCACCGGGAGTTTCAGCTAATGAATTATCCCACGGTTTAATAAACTCAAAATCGAACATGTTGCGCTTATGTATCGACTGTTTCAAGTTTTCGTTCATCCACGAAATATACAATTTGTAGTATTCGTTCGCTCGCGATGTGAGACCAGCGGAAAAGTATACGGGGGTAGTTAAATTCATTGTTTTCCAATATGATTCGACGAGGATGCATAATTCCTGAGCTCTTCCGAGTGCAAATACGGGGATCAACACTTTCCCGCCGTTGGAGATACATTCATGCACTTTATTCAAAAAATCACGTTCTCGAAGTCGTTTAGAGTCACGCTCGGTTGTTGCATACGTTGTCTCTGTAATTAATAAAGTCGGTCGGCAATCGTCGATCCATGCTGACCCTAAATGTCGATCGGCCGTCATGTTATAGTCGCCAGTATACACCACACTTTCGTTCCCAACTTTCACTAAAAACATCGCAGCACCAAGAACATGCCCAGCGTAATAACATTTAATCTCAATCTTCAACTCTTCGTCATCCTCATCCCCGAAATCATCTAAAGTTTCCACCACAATTGTTTCGTGCAAATGGATTAACCGAACTTTCATCATACAATTAGCGATATCCTGTTCAGTAAAGAAATTAACCGATCCTTTTTTCTCTGTGACGATCTTTCGCATATCCGACAACAAAATTGGACAAATTGATTTTGTTGGGGCGGTCATGTATATCGGGCCGTCGTAGCCACAGATTTCCGTGAAATAAGGGAGCGCACCGCAATGGTCGAGATGGAAGTGCGAGATGATTACGGCGTCAATCATGGAGTTAAAGTCGCCGGACTTTGAAATGTAGGAAAAGTCCGGGAACTGGCGCAAGTCGTTGTAGGCCATGTGCATGCCGCAGTCGAAGAGGATGTTCTTGTTGTGGATGGTCACCAGCACACAGCTGCGCCCCACGTCCTGGCCAGCACCCAGCGGCACGACTCGGATTGCCATTACTACAAAATGGCCGACTACGAGCTGCCGGACATTCCCGAGAACTTCCGGGGGCTGAGAGCGTGTCTGGTGTGCGGCCTGGTCAAGCACGCCCGGAACTTCCAGCTGTGTGAAAACTGCCGTCCTGTCCTGAAGCAAGACTGGTCCTACGACGACTGCACCTCCTCGGAGTTCGACGGCGTCATGGCGATCCTGCAACCGGAAAAGAGTTGGGTCGCAAAGTGGCATAGATGCGATGCGTATGCGCCCGGTCTATATGCGATGAGAGTCACCGGTCAAGTTCCCGATGAAGTTGTGGCAAAATTGGAACGGAAGGGAATTACGTTTCGACCCAGAGATGGGACTGCTCAGGATTAATTTAAAAACAATTGCGTCACTATTACGAATATTAATTAAAGAAGTGGGATTCTTTTTTCAAGGGAACCACAATAAAATACTCATTTTGAATTATGAAATTACGACTACTTGTTCGGTGCCTGGATATTTCGGCAAGTCTAATTCCCATTTGTTGGCTAAATCGGGTGGAATAAAGCGCCCACCAAGGTAGTGATGTCCTTTAAAGTCCTTTGCGCCTAATTTTGGTGCTGTTAGCGAGACCAACATTGCCGGATTAATTCCATTTCCTGGATTCCCTAAAGCAAACATTTTATAATCAACTTACACAGCGAATCTAATATTAAAAAATACCTTTCTCAACATCCCAACCTGATGGTATATCGACCGACACAATGGGAATCTCGGTATTTTTCAATTCCTACACAAGAAAACATGAGAAACAGGTTCAAGAGCGTATAAAACACTTTTTACATCTATAATTTGGTCAAATGGTGATCTGATATTTCCAGAAAAGCTAAATCCTACAATCAACTTAGTTAGAAACCCAGTTTCGATAGCTTATTTTTGGCTTTACCGAATATAGCGTCCAGAACCAGATCGCTTTGCTTCAATTCTTCAGTTATCGATTCTCCAAATGGTATATTTAATAGTGTACACTGAGTTACAAGATTCTACATGGAATCAATTAACCATCAAAGTCTTTCAATTCGCTGTCCAAATTTACTTTAAACAATTGTTTTTCAGATCGTTTCGGATATAATATCCGCGGTGAATATCCGAAATGTGATAAATGCCTTGCGGCTACTAATCCATCTCCGCCGTTATTCCCAGGTCCTTTACAATTATGATATCGATGCTTGGTTCAGAGTTCAACTTTAAAAAATTCTGACCGTACCTGCACAGACCAAGACGCGATTATACTTTTCACTTGGATACACCTTTGTAATTCTAACGAAGACTTTCAGAAACCTCGCACATTGCTGCATTGCACTTAATTCACATACGCTTGAGCAACACTGAATCCAGCCAATTCCATCAATTGATCTATTGAAAATCCACCGGCAGCAGACATCAATTCGACGTCAATTAACTGAGCGAGCTGTTGTGTTAAAAACTTCATTTGCGGCAGTGGAGGGCTGAGTGCTGTGTATTTTTTTTTATTTTTTTTTGTTGAAGGAGCTTTCAAAAGAAATGGACGAAACGATGGAACTCTTATTCCCCAACTACACCTCACCAACCGGCACAATTGCAGCCCCAAAACAACGTGAATTCCTCGACCTACTCGCTATCTACTTCAACGACTCGCAATACGAAAACTTTTGCAAACTCTGTCCACCAACCTCACCCCCAACATCCGCACACCAATGGTTCCCCATCTCCTACATCTCAAAACTAAAACGCGTGAAAAACGTCTCCACAGATCCAACATTCTTAACCCAAACCATCCAAAATTTCGCTTCGTCACATTTCGAATTATCACCCGACGCTTCCCACCTCCGTCGGATACTCCCATTTAAAATATCTACCCCGGAATTAACAATCCGAGAATTTGTAGTGTTTGGGTTCCCGTTCGGTACATCAACGATGGACGTACAAGTACATTTCCAACAACACGCAAAAATCGAATCAATTTCTGAATTATCACCAACCGAAACTCCTCACCTTCCCGTCCCCACCGATTCAAAAATTTTTAAGATCCGGGTGTTTAGTTCAACCGAATTAATCCACGTTCTTGCGCAGACCCATGAATACGAAGATTCCGAATTATTTTTATTACCATTCCCCAATTCATCACAAAATTCTTTAAACATCATCCCATCATCTTCATCATCGCAAAAATTCGATGAATACGCTTATAACAGAATAATCCAATTCGGACCATTCGATCCATCCACTATCCTCCCACACAACATATCCACTTTTTTCTCATCTTACGGAACCGTATCGTCCGTACACCTCCAACGAAACGCTATTTTCGGGTACGTAGAGTACTCAAAATCCGTCGCGACGCAAGTTTTAGGGTTAATGAAATTTGATGGTGGGTGTGTGATTAACGGTGAGGTTATTAATTGTAGAGTTTTGGAGGGTGAGGAGGAGAAGTTGTTTTGGGAGGTGCAGAGGGAGAAGAAACGGGTAGGTGCGGAGGATATGATTTCGTTGGGGATTTCGGTGCAGAGGCAAAGGGTTGAGAAGGGAGGGAAGGGGAAACGGAGTTTGAAAAAGGGTGGTGGGAAAAGTGGGAAGATGGATGTTAATTCGATATTGAATATTCATTCGGGGATAACGAAGGCGAAGAAAGGACAGAGTGGAAGACAGGCGAAGGTTGTGAAGAAGAAAGTGGATCCGTTGGTGGAGTTATTCGAGAGTACGTTGTAGTCATGATTCTGGAGTTCAATTACACTCATTAATAAACCGAAAAGTTGGTTAAATAAATTTTGGTGTTCATTTTTTAATTTTTCTGTAATGTTTAATAAGATGGTTTGAACCAAACTATAATCCACCCAACAAGCCTAGTGTGGAACCATTGACTAGAGTCTTGTCAGGAAACTGTGAAGAACCAGATCATGAACCTCACATTCGCCTCATCAACAAATGTTTCAACCCCCAGAAGATCGGCTCGCCGTGAGAACGCTTCAGCAAAAATTTCCAGAACCTTACACACAAGTCATGTGGAAAAGTGATTTGGGTGAAGAATCGAATGAGGGCGTGCTGTTTTCCATTGAGGATCTGCACAGCCACGCGTTCTGGTCGCTCTTGAATGATCTTCGGTTCCTTTACGTAATTTCTGACAACGCTGAAACTAGAAACTGAATAATGAGCATTTTTGCCCATTGAATTTTTTCTTAGAGTCGTTCGACTTTGCTGTTTAGAAGGTTAATGAAGCCACTGGTAGTTTGCCTGTTTCAAAAATTAATCTTGTGAACAATCGAATACTCTTAATGCACGCATTTGTTTATCAAAACTTGAAGATTTATGCAAGCACAATTTTTGGTGCGATAGTTTCATAATAAATTCCCTGTCCCTTGCGATGCAATAGAATTCCAGTGGAATTAGCGACCTTGGACCAGGATTGTCGTTGTTCAAGATATTTGAGTGCGGATGCCCACGAACTACCTACTTTCGCCTTCGGATGACAGGAATAAGTATTTGTGGGTTTATCAGGAAAGAATTTTGAGGGGACTTCAACTTCTTTTTAGATGAAGAAACTTAAAACTTTTCTAAACAATCGAAAACTATTGCATTTAAACCTCGTCGATGATAAATTGGTGTTCTAGAAAAAAAAAATATGCTAATCTTCATCACTGATAAGAAACTCTTTAATCTGATCCCGCAACTTTTTCCATTCTCTCATCCCGTTCCAACCCTTTCGAAACACTTTTCATCTGATCCCTTACAAACACCGGTAAATCCATACCCGTCTTCACAATTCCTTTCAATCGCTGACATGAATAACAAATCAAGCTCCTCATATCGTCCGCACCGCTGTTGTTTTCTGCAGTCTCCGACTTGATAGTCTCAGATCCAGTCACTTGCGGTAAAGAAGATATCGTATGAAAGTCGCCCCATTTATGCGAATCCAATTGCACTGGTCTAAATGATTTGAGTTGAATTAAAAAATGAATGAATAAATAAAAAATGATTAAAAACCCGGAACACAAAATACAGGATATCGTGGAAGATTTATAGTCGGTTGTAACTTTTTGCATCGTTTTGCACACCGTATTTACCGTAGAAGGGAAATCGATTTGAAGGGAAGTGATAAAGTCTGATAATTTTCGTTCAGAATTGAAATAAAAACCGATGAGCAATAAATAATTTACCTTCCGTTAATCTATCGATACTGTGCTTGCTTTTTCCCGTCGCGGCATTCTTAATCGCTGCAAACTTGACGTTGTTATAATGATTGTATAATCCGACTTCCTTCGACAGAATTTCTTTCATAGGTCTCAGAACAACGACATCTAATCATTCATTAAGAAATGTATTGCAAAAATCGCCTTTAGCTCGTTTACCTTTATAATAATCCGTCTCGGTCGCAATATCAATTGGCAACGCAAACCCACGACCTTTACTCGTCTGGGAAATAATCCTAATCGCCAACCGCGTAGCGTTACATCCCATTAACAAACCCTTACATATGGTCCGCCGCGCCTCTCTCAACAACAAATCAATCTTAATATTGAAAACTAAATCTTCTCGAGCACTGTTATCTGATACTAATTCCATCATCCCGTTAAATTTCTGCGATTTTTCTGTTTCTGTACCCGTAAAACAGTCTTCGAGTTTTATACAGGTTAGATTGAGTCCACTATCACTGACGGCGGCGGTGATTTTTTGAATGTCTTCTGGTGTTTGGTAACCGAGTATAGATTCGTCGATGTGGCATACAGAAATTGATTTGAATTTTTGCTTTTTGCGGCCGTTTTGTGAATGGAAGTCTTTGATTAAATGTAGCATCGTACTGAAAAAACAACAACAAGAAATCAGGAAATCAGTTTACAAGCGAATAAAAGTATGAGAGGACAACAGCAAACCTGGAACTCGGGCCACCAGAGTAAGCCAATAAAACAGAAAGATCGTCCGGTAACAAATCTTTACGTTGTAAAACGGTTCGGAATCGATGAATCACAGAATCGTTGAAACACGGTCGACAATAAAACGATCGGCGTACGTAAACAGAAGGAACTGCAGTTCTACATTTTCCGCATATTTTCTGTGGAGCGGGCTTTGTTTCGACGGGTAATGGATTATTGTCGACGGAATCGCACATTTGGAAGAATTTTCTTTCCTTTTTTGTTGTTGACAAGATGCTTATAAAAGTGAAGGTGAAGTTGCTTTTTCTTTGTTTGCTTTCTGTGTATCAATGTTATTCATTCTTATTTTTTTAGACTCTTACTGGAAAAGAAGTATGCTTTATTTAACTTTCAATATGAATAGAAGCTTATTTCCTCGTTAGATTGAGATTGATATCGACCCAAGTGATAACGTAGTTTCCCCTTCATTTACCTGTTGTAATTTACGTCTAAAAGGTTAAATTATATAGGTTTCAAGAATTAAGGAACGGGTAGAAGAGAAAGAGGGAATCCCACCCCCACAACAACGTTTAATTTTTGGCGGAAAGCAAATGTAAGGAAAAGTTTGGTTTTCTGTGAAGAGGAATTCATTCAATTTTCGGATTAGGAACGATGACAAAAGTGCCCAAGAATATGGTATCGAAGGTGGATCTGTGCTTCACTTGGTTTTATCGTTGAGAGGAGGATTTTAAAAACAGAGACAATCTAAATCCCCGCAACAATATATCTCCTTGAACACTTTATTTGAAATATAGCTTGATTTTTTTGGTGCGATTTGCAACGGTTCTCATATTAAGTAAATAGGCTAAAAGTAATTGCGAATTCCTCTCACTACAATAAAATATAACGACCCAAACAAGGTTCCCAACGCTTTCTCATTCCAGTGATGAAAGTATAACGACGTACTGCATAACATTATAAACCAAAGTCCCAGTAACACCACTAATCCACCTCCAATGAGATCTTGGAGTAATACAACCATCTTTCGGAACGGAACTCTAACTGCTGGAGTAGCGTTTACTAATCGTCTAATGCGAAGTGCGTTCTTGAGTTCAGATATGATAAATAATGAAGCGTGAATCAATAAACTAAACACAAACGACACATGTAAGATATAAACGAATGAATATCGAATCACTTGAAAGAGAAACTCTATGCCATGATAATTTACTTACAAACAATGTCCAGAAATATCAAACTCCCAAAAATTACCACCACTTCCAGCACATGCTTTTCCCGAAACGCCGTACTTTACACTTCTGTCGATTTCACAGGCAGCAGTCGAGTATCGAACTCTATCAAACACAGAATGCCCAAAGAACCACTGCGTTAGAATAAACCAATACAATGTCGCTCCAACCCATCGAATTACGAATTTGTCAATTGAAGATCCTCTATTTCGGGATTGCAGGGCGGTTAATAACATGAATACTAGTAACGGAATCGACGTCCATGCCTGTCATTGGTGTTCAATTAGTGGGTAAGACTGAATATTGGAAGGCAATTCAAGATTACCCAGCCGTTTTTAACGAATATTTTGTTTAAGGGGTTTCTTTTATCGGAGAAAAACGACGGAGAAGGGGGTGATAGGTATTGAATTGTGGTCCCTATGAAGACAGTCGCTGAATAGAGTGCAACGTAGAAATCCATCTTTGATATGATTTTGTTTTTGACGGGATCATGTTATGATTAACAGTAGTTGACTCCCCACTCATTTTTTTACTGATATGATTTTTGTTATTGAACGATGAGGATGACCCAAGACATCCAAATTGAACATTGGGAAACTGCGTTGATTTTCTGTTTTCAGATTAATATATCATTCATTCACCATTTGCTGCATATTTGCCTTGTGCAGATTCAAATACCGTTGCAAATATTCTACATCCACCTTATTGAACCGCACTACTATTAGTGTTCCCTCCTTCTTTTTCCGCACCCAAACTCCATCATCGTCTTTTCCAACCCAGAGATATACTGAATCCATAATACAAAGATTAAATATTCTCGTTATTGAGATTGCACACGTAGAGTTCATCTTGAGTTCAACCACCCACCGGTGTCCTATCATCCCGTCATTTTGAAACGCCATTCACAATGTCCACACACACTTCAGGCCGTAGTTCACATTTGTTAAGAACTACCTTCGTCAAAGTTGTGTTCACAGTCAACATCTTTGCGATATCTAACAATTGTCCAGTCAACACTGTATAGCCAAGATTCAACTTTCTCAAACAGGAATTCAACGACAGTTCTGTGAAAAATGGTTCTAAATCACTACTATCAGTAAACTTATAACTTACTTTCTTTCAGTGCATTTGCAAATTGCAAAAATGAAACAGCTGTGATCCTCCAGTGATGACAAACTATTGACTTTAATTTTGAACTCGACCCCAAAATCATTGCGACTTCTGCAGGTACACTGTCCAAAATCCCATCTTTATCATCATTATATCAAACTTGTGAATATTGATTGGGATCCTTTGCAAAAAACCCTCACATGTCCTCCATGAATCTATCGTTTCCAATATTTTGTCCAGGTATTGAGAACCATTTCAATTCAATCTTACTATCCGCAATCACATCAAATAATGGTACAAAAGCATGAGATCTGAAAATGCATCTGGTAGCTAAAATTCAATATCTTCAATGTCTTCAATTTCACAACACCACCCATAAGTGCCCTAAAAAACTCCTCTGTAAAGTTACCAGCAACATCAAGTCTTAATTCATGAATTGCACACTGATCCAATAATTGCGGAATTGCTCCAAAATCACATATGCCAGACAACTCCAATGTATCCAGCGCCTTACTCCACAACAAATCTGTCTTAATACTCTGCAACACATCATCCAGAAACTTACTTTTACTAACCAAGCAAAACAGTGATAAATACTGCAACTCACCAACTCTAAAAGTTTAACCCAGATTAAATACTTTAAATGTCCAGTTTTCTAAATCTGACAACTTATCGAACAAGTTATTCAAATACTCGCAAATATCCTTACAATCACCACCAGTAATATATAAAGTACACAAAGTTGCATGGCAATCTAACAGCTTCCTTGTCATTAGCTAGCTGAATTTTGGTTCTGGAATGCCCTCATTTAATTACACATGCAAAGTCAAATCCTCAACTCTATTACCCAAGCAATTAAAAACAAACTCTGTGTCATCATACTTTGTCTGTTGATCCAAATGTCAATTTCCATTCAGAGATGGCGTATTGTACAGTGCATGTTACTAAAATCACGTACAAATTTAAAACACACAAAACTCCCCACAAAATGACCTACACAGAGGCCCTAAAACATCAAATCACAATGCTAAGTGATGCAAAGGTTTTGTGGGAGGTAATCAGTGATACTGTGGGGAAGAAACCTGCTATGCTTTGTTTATGGTGGAGAGAGCAGCAAAAAACCAAGAAATTACTCCCAAAACCCAAAATTTCAAACTTGCTAACCAATAGACGGATGGGTCTACAAATCAAGAGGATTGTTGCGCATAACCCAAAAATTCCTGTTCATGACATTCCTGCTGAATTGAAGAAGGTTCTTTTGGAAAATACATGAATTCTCTTGTTTTCAACAATTCAACAGTTTCTGGTTAAAAATGAGTTGAAAGTGGTTAGATTATTGAAGAAACCACTTGTTATGATGTCGTGGAGTGAAATTAGATATGGGTAATTTTGCTAGGACATGGGGAGGTGTGATTGGGAATGGTATACAATAGATTTGAGGGCATGAGACATTTTCTTTATTGTGTTTTGTTTTTTTGATTGGAGTTTTTATTTTGTGGTGAGTGTGTTTACTTAATTTGACATCGACGTACGTTCAAAAAAGTTTTTTTTTGAGGAAATTAAAGAAGTAAGAGGAAATTAAAGAAGTAAGGTGGTCTTATTTATTTCTGTTAGTTCTTTTGAAAGAAGGAAAGGGCTAGATATTTATTTTGGTCTTTGGTTCTGATATGAGAGATTTATTTTTTGATCATACTTATAACAGAAAATAAATAGACATCTGAACCGAATAAATCCAAACTATAATCATCAAGAAATAACAATTGCAGGTCTAAAAAAAAGATTAACAAGTCGGAGAAAACTTTACTGTGAACAAATTAATTTCTGGCGTCAGCAAATAAAACCTACAACAACAAAGGCAAACTGGAAAAAATGTATTAAATTTGCTTTGAATCACATGGAAAATTTAGATACACTAAAGCACAAAACAATCTGGTCTGACAAAACTATGGTATGGAGATATCCACAAGGAAAAGAGATGCTTTACTGTTGTCACTCAAGTGTTAAAAGAGAGGATTTACCTTACAATCACCAGATTTAGCAAGGTGGATTTGGCGTCATGTTTTGGGGGTATTTCAGTTATTACAGTTTGAGCCCTTAGTTGTGTTGGAAGGTAATCAAAACCAGCACACGTACACTCATACACTTTGCAGATTTCTTCTCACTGAAATTTGGGCAACACAGGATAATTTTGATGTCAAATTAACATTCATGCACTTTATCACTCTGCCAACTCTGTACGCAAATTTCTTGAAGAGAAGGACATCTCTGTTCTTGACTGGCCACCCCAGAGTCTGGACCTTAATCCTATCAAATATTTTATGGAGTATTATCAAGCAAAGACAACAAAAAAAATATAGAATTCCTATAATGAGAGACAATTGATTGAGCAAGTGTTTGAAATATGGCAGGAACTAACTCCTGATTTATTAGAAACTCTTTCTGAGAGCATAGAGAATAGATTAACTGAAGTTTTGAGAATCAATGGTAGACCTACGCACTATTAAATAAAAATTAAGTCAAAAAAAAAATGTGTGCAATTTTTGTGACATGCACTGTACAGTATGTATGCCTCGCAGTTATGTATTCAGAATATAAATAGTGAATATAGATTTTTCATTGTGTCAAACTGGTGGTGATTCTATAAGATATTAGCGAGTATTTGAACTGAACTGGAACATTTTCACATTGATGAGATTGATTTGGTTCACGTATTTAGGATTGGCAAGTTGCTGTATTTGTCACAATTTCGGTTGATTAATAAGAGTGTTGAAAAGTATTACGAGAGATTTGTGGAAATGTGAAGCGTTGGGTACATTGAAGTTGGATGGCGTGTGTGATTTTGCTGGAGCGATTCCAGAGTTATTGGATCAGTGTCCAATTCGCGAACTACGACCTGGTGGTAATCGTGATTTCACTGCAGAGTTTTTTGCAGCACTTGCAAGCGGCGTTGTGAAATCAACGTTGTTACAGATACTGGAATTTGGCGACGAGCCATAATTCGAATTACATGCTGTTGTACCGTTATTTGATGCGATTGCGGAGAGTAAGATTGAATTGGAACGGTTCTCAATACTGGGACATAATTTCGGAAACGACGGGTTTGTGGAAGACTTGCGGGTGTTTTTTGGAAAAGATCCAAATATACACAAATTTGATATATCAACGGAAAACGCTGAAGATGAGGACGGAATTCTGGATGGTGTAATTGTGAAAGTCGGAACGATTCTGAGTTCCAGTTTGAAATTGAAATCCATAGTTTGTCAGTATTGGACAATCATGGATGTTTCGATGTCTCACTTTGCGAACGTACTGAAAGAAAGTGAATCCATTGAATTTGTTAATTTCAGTCGTATGGCGATTTGGCACCATTTTTCCGGGAACTCTGCTTGAATACTTGTTTGAAGATGTTGGATTTAAGCTACACGACATTGACTGGATCATTGCATGTCGCAAAGATGCTGAAAATAAATACGACTTGGACGAAGGTGGTTCTTAACGAATGCAAGTTGCGGCCAGAAGAGTGCGTAAACATCGCAAACGGCGCATTTGAGAATGAAGCGATGATAGGACAACAGCGAGTGGTGGAACTGAAGATGAACTCTGAACAACTATTGCGGTTACCAGTATCTTTGATCGTTGGTATGTGGAGTCATTATATTTTTGGGTTGGACTCGAAAAAGACGGTGGAGTTTGGGTGCAGAAAGAAAAAGAGGGAATATTCGTAGAAGTTTGGTTCCATTTCGTTGATGTGCAATACATGCGCCGATATTTAAATAGTTACAAGATGATTATGCTGCAAATACAGAATGGAACTAATTGAGTCGCAATATAATTCTATGGTTTTGATTAATATTGTGAGATCCTGAAGTGCTCTTTTCTTTAATATCGAAATTCTAGATCTCGTTTAGACAATACGGCAGCGCAATCATAAACCCAAATATTCTCAGGCTCTGATGCGAGCAATAGATCCGAAAATAGTCATTTTCTGTTTTTTCAAATGCTCCAATCATAAACGAAAATAATAATAACAAATCACAAACGCGGAAGAAAATTTTTGAACTCTCTTCTCCAATTTGGCACAACCAGGGTTGGAATAATGCAACTAATTTCAAATGATCGGCCAATTGTGTTTGCTTCAACTGCTCATATTGCAGAGTTATCTGTAATGTTGAGATTGGCTCAGAGCTATGCAATAAAACATCCAAATTGGGTACGTGCCGTTGAAATGTGTGATGTGTGGTTCTTTATCCTGATGTAAGGCGTTCTACAGAGCATTGTATTTGTTTCGACAGACGAAGCTGAGAAGAAAATTAAAGAATTTAATAACCTCTCAAATCTGTCTTTTCGATCGTATGGCGAGTCCTCAACATTTGATGCGGAATTCACGAAACACTGTTCCCAATTCTACAAGAATGGAGCAACTCCTTACCCTCTAATGGATATGATGGTTTATATCGAAAAAGTACAGCCGATAAAGCAAATGATACTTAACGCGATCGCCGTTATGAGAGACTTAAATCCAATTCTTGCTGTTATAAACAGTTCCTCGCTAGCGGCTTCTGATGCGTGCGTTCACCTTGGCATTGAATACGTTTTGGTGTCTCCGACTTTTGCTTCAAGTGGATTCTTTGAAGATTACGCTGCAGCGGCTTTATGTGTTGGACATCCATACAGTGGAACCAACGCCTATAAACCGACACTAAAATCCGTGATAACGAGCTGGTGGCATTTTAAAACCTACGTCCCGTATGCGATTTACATGATCGTAGTTCGCGGAATGTTAAAGGACCGAGTTGCATTGGAAAAGGAGATCGGTACGAACTTGATGGAAACGGACAACTTTAGAGTTGCCAGAGCTGTGATTACCGCTTGCAATTGGGGAATCGAGTATCCTGTTCGTTTCCGACCTAATGCGTATTTAGTTGGACCGATTATGTCTGATGAGAATCTGACTGGAAAAACGTTGGCGCCGAATGATGTGGAACTAATCAGATGGATAGAATCAGACACGCGCAAGGTGATTTTTATATCTCTCGGATCGTTATTTGTAATGGAAAAGTGGGAAATCGCAGAATTCATCGAGCAACTCCAAATGACTATTGAAAGTCACCACGTAAAAGTGATTTGGAAATTTCATAAGTTTTCCCATGATTCAATCAATGAGGTCATTTGCCGAAGGAAATTATCGGATGCCGACATGAAGATTATTTCATGGGTTGATGATATTATCGGACTTTTGGGACATCCCAGTATTGTCGTGAACATCAATCATGCCGGAGGCAATTCATTCAACGAGGCGCTTTATTTGGGTGTTCCACAGCTTTGGATACCGCTTTGGATCGACTGTTTTGATCTTGGTGTCCGTGGAGATCAGATTGAAATTGGAATAAATGTAATCTGCAAGAAGTCGTATAGCGGAGTTGCACCGGCATTGAAAAGACTGCTGACTGAAGATAAGTTTAAGCGGAATGCAATGTTTTGGGCCGAAAAATGTAGATTAGATGGTGGTCGTGAAAAATCAATCGAAATAATTGAAAAAATTGTGAACGATGTGGAGCTAGAAGAAAAGTATGGAATCAATCATAAATTGATGAACGAGCGAACAAACAAGGTTATCAAAGACCCTCCATTTGTAGGCCGAATATTTTTTGTGATAAAACTACTCGCTTTTGCTGTTGTTTTTGGATTGGGATGGAAAATGGGCAGAAAAAACCTTTGAGATCAGAGCGCCTGAGCAAACTACTACTGACTAATTCAACATTTTATTTTCATTATCTTACGATTTTTAATATAACTATTGATGCTGTTTGCATCTGTGTTCTTGACATGCTGAGGTTGATCGAATGGAAGTGCTGAAAAACAGGTTTGTTTTAGTTTTAACTTTAAAATAGCCGTTGAAAATTATTCTTCTACAGAATTGCTCTCTTGAAGTATTTTACCTCTTCAATTTCACCCGATGAAAGTTCCTCATTCTCTGGTTTGCTAACTCCGGAAGATTTCGAGAAATTTAGAATTTTGTGTTTCCAATTTGGGATTCCTGAAAGTCCTGGTTTACGATCAAAGTGTTGGAAGGTATCTTCCGGTTAATACGTTCTTTTTATTTGCGAAAGAACATGATGGTTTAATTTAACAGATTCTGTGCGGATATCTCCCATTTGCGCAGCCTGATTCTTGGGATGAATTGCTGTTTAAGCAACGTTCAGAATATTATGCGTTTGTGTCAGAGCTGATAACTCCAGGCCTGGAAGAATATGAGGTGGAACAGTTGAAACAATTTGTCGATAATACAGAAAACGTAGCTATTTTATTTAGAACGATATCTTTATATTGATTTTCTACTTAATTTTAACGTAGTCAATTCTTGATCCACGATATTTAAAATATCACAACCACCTGGCAGAAGTAACTATTTTAGAACAAATCGATCGTGACGTTCGCCGTACGCATCCAGATCTTGGATTCTTTCAACAAAAAATATTTCCTTCGCCATCGTGTCCACTATCGTCATCCTACTCCGAATCAAAATCAAAGTATCAGGCTGTACCAACTAAACGTCTACTCTTCGACCGAACGGCGCATTTACATCCAAGTGACGAATTTGGAGCTCGAACGCACGTCGCTGATAACAACGGAGAAGGCATTGATTTACATTGGGAGAGCATGATTCGGATTTTGTTCATTTGGAGCAAGTTGAATCAAGGGATTTCGTATGTTCAGGGAATGAACGAAATCTTGGCACCTATTTATTATGTTTTTGCGAGTGATGTTGATGAAGATTCCAGAGGTAGGTGTTAGTTTATCATCATCCGGTTATTTTTTCGTCTAATTTTTTTGGGTTACAGAGCACGCAGAAGCAGATTCGGTACATATCGTTTCTTATTGCGTCTGATATTATATTAATTTAATTCTTCAAAGTTCTATATCTTTACCCAATTTATGTCATTGTTCCGAGACCATTTTACTCGATCACTAGATAATGTATCTCAAGCGTCCCGGCCACCTTCACGCTCAGAGTCAGCGACCGCGGAAGATAGCTCAAGTGTTATCCCATCTGTTTCGATGAGTAGACTACTAAGTACGGTTACTGGTTCAAACGCCCATGCCAGAAAGAAATCGGTCGGTGAAAAATCAATGGAACAATTCGGTGGGAATGGAATTGGAAGTAGTATGGATAGATTAATGCGTCGACTGCGATTAAGGGATTTGGAGCTCTATACTCATTTCGTAAATAGGGATTTTATTCAAGTTTGATATCGAATTGCATTCTGACGTACTGTTTTACAGCAACGGTTGCATATTAATCCGGCATTTTATGCGTTTAGATGGTTAACGGTTTTACTAACACAAGAGTTTGTACTGCCTGATCTGTTACGAATCTGGGATTCGATGATTGCAGACTTGGCACTCGACATAAATGAGTCGACTCCGGGACGAGAAAGCTTTGAGTTGGTAAATCGATCAGAAATTACGGCGAGAGAGGGGAAGTTCGATTTCTTAATCGATTTTTGTTGCGCAATGTTGGTTTGTGTTCGTTCAGAACTGTTGCATGGGGAGTTTGCGGAAAATGTAAAGTTATTACAGGTATTGAATTAGAAAGTGTACATTATTTTCCTTCGGTTTTGAAAACTCAAATATTTATTCCAGGATTACCCGACTTCAGATGTAAATATAATTCTTCAAAAATCATACGAATTTCAAAAAGAGAAAATTGAGAATCTTAATGGTACGGCGACACGTTATTGGTCTGTTTCTTCTCACACCACCGAGAAATTTTCGCAATTCGGAGCAACCTTGTCGAATTTGATATCCAAGGTTGACAATGTAGTGCTGGGTTCGCGCGCGACTAATGAAGGTGAAAATGTTGATGGCGAAACAAAACCTGCGACTGATAATGGGAGTGACGGTACGTTGTCAAGTGTGAGACGATATCTTTCCAAAAGGATAAGCGCACCATCCGCTGACTCAAATACTTCGGATTCCACCGCCACACGATCTACCTTAACCCTAGCTGAACGATTGGCCAAAGTAGTTCAAAGTGCTTCCACTAACTCAACGCCAAAACCCGTCATCGCCAGTGAAGAGGTACAATACAAGACGATCAGTGATAAACAAAAGGATCCAAAAACGGCGTGGCAGTTTGCAGGATTGGGGGATGCTGAAAGCGCGAAGAAAGGATTTGGTGTCGACGCGATGATGAATAAAGAAGAGAGAAATCCCAGAGTTAGTGGAGTTGTCGTCGAATCGCTTTTTAAATCTCCAAGTGAGTCAGACAAAGACCTTTCAAACGAGCTGGATCGCAAAAAGACGGTAACTGAACCGGCTTGAAACTGAGGATGTGAGAATCTTCATAAACGATTATTTTTGTAATTACATATTTTTTTATCACAAAATGGTAAATATATTTCATTGTTTCAAAATACTTTCTTTTTCTCGTTCGTTTTATTATAATGGAATTCGTTGCAAAAAACCTTCTGTGGTTCCCACAACTAAGCAACTAAGATCTTTCGGAAATCTCACGCTCAAAATTCCCAAATTGAAAATTCTAATTTGTCTAACCCGCTCGCCAGTGTTTGTTCTAAAAATGGAAACGGTATTATCGAACGATCCGGTTGCGAAAAACTCTCCGCTTTCGCAAAAAGCAACCGAGCATGCCCAGCTTGGAGCCAAATCAATCAAATGCAGCTCATGGCCAGTGGTGAAATCAGACACACGAACGGTGGAATCGCGACTTGTAGAAACAAGAATGTTTGGTTTCGTGGTCGCAAGATCGAGAATATAATCAGTATGGCTTTCTATGCATCTCGTGTGTGTGATATTTTTTGCATTGACCAAAAATTTAGTATCCCAGAGGTAAATTTTCCTGTCTAGACCACCGGTAAGCAAGTACTTTCCGTCATAGCTAAATCTAACCACTTTCACCCAGCGTGTGTGTTTTTTCAGAACAGTGATGCAGTCTCCGCTGTTTGAATCGTGAATTCGTACGGTTCCGTCGACTGAGCCGGATGCAATTATTCTTGAGTCTGGAGTTACGTCGCAGGTTGTTACTGCATCGGTGTGTCCCGTTAAAGTTTTTTCACATGTTGCATTTTGTGAATTCCTGAAGTGGGTATTTAGAAATTATTTGGAACTTGAAAAAATTTGGTATGAAAAAATTTGTTGACTGTTACTCACCAAATTTTCACAGTTCTATCAAACGAGCATGAAACCAAATGAGAATCGTCTTTCAAAAATTTGGCATCCGTAACAATCGAGCGGTGTCCAACGTATTGAGCTAGACAACTTCTTCCATACGTCCCAGGTAAATCGGCAGTCATTGGAGTTCCGGCAGAATCTACCATCTCACTCGAATTTCCAGATTGCGAAAATGTCGATAAATCATGGATTCGAACAACAGAATCGTAACCGGCCGTCAGCCAAATCGAAGAACTGAATGTAGAATACTGACCAATTTTACATCCTTCTTTGTGAGCCCAAATGAATTGAGGGAAAAGATGGATATCAACTGAACTGAACAATTCATGCAAAAGAGCAAATTTCCTGTGAATTTTTGAAATTCGCAGACGGGGTGTTCGACCAGTTAATGCAGCTCGTTGTTTAATAACCTGACGAATTTTTAAGAGCAGTGTGTGTGGGTGTCTTATGTCGGATAGCGAAACTTGGTTTGGTATTTCGTGGTTTAAAACGTCCCAGAAGGTCTTTAGTGTGCTGGATACAAATTCTGAGGCCAATTCACTTACAAACGATGTGTATTTTGCGAATTTTTCCCGCGATTCAAGAAGTTGGGAAAACGATAAAACGACTATTGCGCAGCTAACGCACACCAGAGTGTACTCGGTGCTTTTATCAATCTCTCGATAAAGAATGTTTAGGTCACGATGTTTGGAAATTTTGTCCTCGTTGACGTCGGAACTCATTGTTAGCCCTTTTCCGGGAAAAAAATTAAACGAAATTGGAGCTTGTTCGGTCGGAGCAGATGTAGAGTTCACTTTAATTTCGGGAACGTCAGAAGGTACTCCGGTTTGGTTTGAACTTTCCTCTTTAGGGGGTTTTTCATTTGCATTGGTTTCTGTTTCTTTCTTGATATTCTCTGTTTCAACTTTTTTGCGGACAAATACCCCATCGGCTAAGACTCGTGCGTCTGTTGGGTTATCGTCAAGGTCAAGCGATTCCAAACTGAGAACAGAATCGACTTTCTCATTCATTCGATCTCTAGAACCACCATTCAAAAATTCCAAGCCAAAATCCTTTTTCGCCCAAATTTGTTCGACATCAACATCACTTTGCTGAAATTGCGAATTTTCTGGTTCGTCGTCGTCTTCGTCGTCAAACTTTTCCGCTTTCTTTCCGATTTTCCCCATAGCGTTTGCAAATTTCGAATGGTTATTTTTCATAGTGCGAATACCATGTCCGATCCTTGGAATCATTTCTTCAATGTCTAAATATATTCTCTTCAAAGTTCTTCGACTCACAGCATACAGTGTCTCAAAAGTTTTCACAATCCGTTCACATTCCGCTTTCTCGGACTCCAATGACAAATTAATATCTCTCGGTACTCTTTTCATTTTAAAATGATGCTCGATGATAGCGTCGTCGCCGCTTTGGAATTGATCAGCTTCCTTCGTTTTCTTTTTTGCAGCCGCTTCAACGCCATCTAAATCATCAGGATCTATTTCTTCTTCAGGATTGAATTCATGGTAGTCTGTTACGTCTGTTACATTCCATCCGTAAAGCCAATCGCATACTTGATGATACGCACTCCGATAATCTGCCGATTCCAATTCGCTGAGATGGAAGTTTTGAATAGTTGATGCAAGATTAAGCGAAGAGAATTTTGCTGTGGTTGGAGTGGTTCCTCGAGATTCAGATGTTGAAAGGTCGAGAGGTAAGGAAGTATCTTGGTCGGAATCTTTTTTGGTGGAAGCGTCGGATAGTTTACACCATCCAACGGATTTAAAAAAGTGAGTGAGAAACGGGATTGGGAGGCGAGTTGACATTACGAATAATTCATTGTATAGTTTTAGTGTTTCCATTTTGACTGAGACGCGATATCGATTGGACTAATCTTATTTATAAGATTATATTCAACATATTATTGAAATTCAGCTACTGCACATAATAAATACCTTTCCATTTATTCATAATGAATACTTAATGGTTAATATGTATTTCGATCATAATTTGAATATAATCACGGCATAAATCACTTGTTTGAATTGAGACCATATTACATATTTGAGTTTGCAGTTCACATTGAAGTTGCAATTTGTGTGGAAATAAAATCAAAGCAGTTTATTCATATGATTGGAAAATCTCACCAAATATGTTTATTCTATCAAAAATGAAATGGGGGTTAAAAAATCGATTTATGACAGTTTCGGAAGAAAAAAAGAATCGCCGAATTTAGAATCAGCAATCATCAGGATCTAAGGGATAAATTTTGATACCTCAAAAAGTCGCGTCACTGAAATTTCCATTTAAAGACATCCCTCAGGGTTCGGACAACCCTTTAAAGCCCTTTCGCCATGAATATAAAATAAAATTAAAATCCTCCCACGTCAAGAATAAAAATCTTTACTAGTATAAATTTTTCTAAAAAATTATGAAGTATCACGTTCTGCTGCAACTTACACTCAGTATCCTGCTGGTCTCCACGACGACTCATGGTCGGCCATTATTCAAAGAGGACTCACGAATCGGGAAAATTGTAAAAGGATGGATACGACGTGAATCGTTATCATTAGATAAAGTTAAGCGATCATCAATCAAACGAAGCTACGTCGAACTTGCTCCACGCGATTTGGTTCCTCCTCTGCCTTACTACGAATGCGAAGTTCCAGGACAACCTTATCTCTCAGCTTTATTCGAAAATCCAATTAGCGGGAATGTAGTAGGAGCGCCTGGTCGACCTGGATCACAAGCTAACGAATTCTGTGCTGGACATGGAAAAAGTAATCGATTAAACTTTTACTTGACAAAATTATTTATTTAAGTTTTTCTCAATTTTTAGAATTGCTCGACCTATCGCCATCTAACTTTGTTAACGCAACAATCGATTTAGCAAACATCGGGCAAAATTTCGACAAAGCTTATATCAATTCATACCTTGGGGACCAAACGGATCTATCAAATAAAACTTGCTTGGTTCTAAACCTCATATCCAAAGGCCCCGGTGCTGCCGTAACGGTCAATGATTGCTCGGAATGTCTACCTGTGATTTGCGGTCCGATTGATATAACTCCAGTCGAAATTCCAGACTACTCATGCAGCAGGGGAGATTCGCCTGCCAATGTGGTCAGCGAACATGAAACGACCTTTAAACTTTTTACTCCCGGATCTTTGGGTTCGTCAGCGGAAGAAACTTGCAAAATTAATGGGCTCGGTAGGGAGCATTTGTACTTTGGAATAAAAATTTAAGACTCTAATATTTTTTTTATTTTTTAAAGTTCTTGCGGATGTTACCAATGATAAATTTTATAACGCTAGCAAAGAAATCTTCTACTCGGTTGGTCGATGGGGAAAAGCTTTTATCAAATCTATCAACGGCAACCAATACGACGGAAAATGTCTTTCTTTGGCTCTCCATAACCACGTCGCTGGAGGTACCGTGCTGGTGGAAGAATGCGATAAATGTATGGAGAAATGAATCTATTTTTATCTATTATAAGCTGATTTATTCTTTTCAATTTTCTTAGGTTTACCCGTTCTTTGCTCAACTCCTAGTCAAGTTGTTACTGTTAAAACCGTTTACATTACCGTCACGCTTGGCTCTAACGAGACTGCACAAGTAACTGCTACTCCACCACCGCAAATCTTGATTTCACCAGATTCTACTGAGCCCACTGCTTCTGGGGACAATACCGTTTGGGTTACCATCTTCGTTACTCCGACCTCCAGTACTCTTGAGCAATCCACTACAGAAATCCCTTCGATTGAATCCGAGACTCAAACAACAGAGCCAGAATCTTCCGCCATCGGTTCGGACTTGATCACAACCTCGGAGCCAGAAACGTCATCAGCAGTAACGGAAGTAGTGACAACTGATTCTGCAACAGTCTCTCCTGTAATAGAAACTCTTATTTTCACACTCACGGACGCACAGTCGGTTTACGTTACTACCATAATCGAAACTATCTACGAGACTATTACCATCGAGGATGCAACCACCTCAATTATAAATACTTCGGTTGTGTCGCAAGTTATCGAGACTGGAACTGAAGTAAAAACCACGAATACTTCCACCGAAGAAATTGTTACCTCTGAGCCGGAATCATCGGAACAAGCAAGCGAATCAGCGACCGGTGAAGAATTGAGCACAGAAGCTGAACCTACAGAAGAATTAACATTAATCAATACTTCCAAAATAAGCGCTTCTATTCCTCTGGAGTTTGGTACTGAAACTTCAACGCTAGAAATCCCTACGGATGAAGTTACTTTGGAGCCGCTTCCCACAGAAACGATTACTGGTACTGTTTCCCCAGAAACTACAACAACTGAATCTCAATCAATTTATACCACGATTGTTACGATAACAATCACCGCAGAATCAACAGATTCGATCGAATTAACCTTGTCGACTGAGATTGTCACAGTAACTGTTACAGCTGAAGCAAACGAATCGGAATTACCAACTTTAGAAGCTTCCACCAACGAGGAATTATCGTCCGAAACATCGGAAACGCCATCTCCAGAGCCAATAACGGAGGAATCTACTTCCGAATTAGCAAGTTCTGAGAGCACGGAAGAATCTTTTTTAACGGAATCAGAAACCTTCACTGTTGAAAACATCCTATCTACAAGTATCGTGACTGTGACTGTGACGCTGCAAGCAACTACTTCAGAATCGACCACTGAATTAACGTCATCCGATAGCACTATTTCCGATATAACCGCTAATGAAACTTTATCAACGGAAATCGTCACCGTTACGGTAACTCCAGAATCAATCTCTTCAGAATCTACTGAATCTGGCACTGAATCGACGACGGACGGAAGCTCTAGCACCACTTTATCAACGGAAATCGTCACCATTACGGTAACTCCAGAATCAAGTTCTTCAGAAACCATTGAATCTGGCAGTGAATCACCTATTTTATCAACGGAAATCGTCACTGTTACTATAACCGTCCCACCATCCACAGAATCAATAACCGAATCGAAATCTTTAGAGCCGGTATCTTCAAGCGAAACAGCAACCGAGTCAACAATCATCGAAATCTCAACAACTTTTGATACGTCTGTTGAAACTGTTGTCTTAACATTGACGTTGGACAATAACTCTGAAGCAACAGTTACCTTAGATACCCCTACGACAGCTCCAGAAACAACTGAATCAACATCTGAAACAGCAAGCCCCTCTGAGTATTTTCCAACTGACGGCGAGTTTGAAACAGTTTTCGAAACGCAAATCGTTGATGTAACTTCCGAAGAATCTTCAAGTTCATCTACGACCACGGAGATTACCACTACGACCATTATTGAAACTCTGACTGTCACGGTTTCGCCTCCTTCTTCGAGTACCTCGGAATCGACGTTTACGTTGAATGACACTTTATCAACTAGTATCGAAACGACCACGATTACAGATACTTCAGTCACTAATTCTGTTATAACCACCACAGAAATTTCACCTACCACCCAAGAACCAACAACAGTTTCGACCACAACTCTAGAATCGACGACAAACTCAACCAGTACTCAAGAATCAACGACCACGACAACAACTACCCAAGAAACAACTACAACAACTGTAGCATCACCAACACCATCACCAAACTTCTATACTTGCAATAACAATACCCAAGCCGAACTCCAACAATGCAGCGAAAACTCTTTCTTTAACGTCTATACCCCAGGCAGAAGAGCATCTGAAGCAGTAATTTAACACATTTTTTTTTTAAAAAAATAGTTCTTCATTAACGTTTCTTCTTAAAAGGGCGCACTTTGCAAATCTTACGGAGAGAAACTCGCATGGCCAAACACCGGCAAATTCTCAGCCGCAGTTCGAACAGCAAAGAAATGTGCCGGTAACGGATCCCGCGTATGGGTACAAGGATTCGATAACCCCACGACGCAATGTACGGCGTTGGTGATTAGTCCGACTGGATCGTTCTTAGGGTTCGTTCCGAATGATTGTGCGGATTGTTTACCAGTTTTATGCACGGTTCTGAATAATACCGCCACGACAATTAGGACTACGACGAATACTGTTTCGATAACTCCATAAAACTTGGATTTTTTTGATTTGGTTGTTTTATTGTTTGGATAAGAAAGAAAAACTTGTTATTTATCATTTGTAGTTATTTTGTATTTTTTATCATTGTTTTTCAAAAACAAATAAACAAAAAAAAGCATATAATTCACATCATTCAAAAATGTACTCTCCACTCGAAGTAAGCCGAATTTGTCCAATATCATCAAATCCTTTCACCAAAAATTTCAAAGCTCCACTTTCAAATATGGGTCCGATTCTATACCGGTTTACAAACGCAGTTCCGACCCATTTCTCATTCACATAAACTTCCCATGATATTTCATCGAGCTGATGTTGTTCTCCCACTGTCCAAGTCAACGTTAAATACCGTCCTATAATAGTTTCGCCTGCGTCCTCGTTCTTGCCCACTAAAACCTCATCAATATCAATGAAATTCATTTTGCCATCGAGGTGGTGCGGGATAATATCAGCTTTCTTATAAATTCGAATCTCTCCGACTCGACATAACTCAAACATTTCTCGCGCATCTCCGGTTTCCGAAAAATCCTCTCCCAAGTCCGTCACTCCTTTGAAATCTTGCAAGTTTTGATAACTTCCTTTCTTTACAACCGAGCAACCCGCAACCGCGATTCCAAAACTAACAACAGTCGCCAAATTTTGTCGTTCCGCGTCCAATAACTTGCTCAAATCAAGTTCCATCGACTCCCATTGCCGAGAAACCAACTTTGATTCCGGAAAAACAACGCGCTCGTCCAATGTTTCCACACCACCCATTTTTCTAAGTTTTAACTTGATAACTAGTCCAATTTGAACGCCCTCCTGCCGATTACATTTTACATCAATAATATACCCTTCAGATAAAGCGATCTCTGACTCATATAGATCGATGGTGTGAATCCCGTTCAACTCGTTAGTTTGATTCAAGTTTCGTAACGCAGAAACGACGAATGCAGATCCACCGCGCCAACAATCGCCTCCTTTCACTTCCGACTTTAAACCCCGAATATTTACACTTCCAGTTTGACTCGAAATATTTGAGTGTATAGCTTTAACGCTGTGTTGGCCTTTGGGGTATGTAGGAAGCGGGTGTTGACGACCTATATGAGTCCAAGAATTGGTATCTACAATCTATGGGTAACGTCGATTCAAAATTGTCATCGTCAATTAAAACTGAAAAAATTATGTACTTTACCATTCCTTCAATGGAATAAGAACGACCAATTCCACGATCAAAGTTGGTATAAAATGAATTTGATATATTCATTGCTACCGGACGAACTTTAACCTCATTCGCAATACAACCGCTATCTGTAGAAAATAAAACAAACATTTCACATGAGAAAGTGCGAAATACATATTGAAATTAACCGAGCACCTGCAGAGTCCACAGCACCGGGTTCACCGGCTTTCTCACAACCTATCGCGAAACTTCCTTCACCTTTACGATGGTCCTTATCGTACCAGAATCGTCTTTCAGTGTCAGTGAACGTGTTGTCCGGTTTAACCACTACGTTATCGTACGTCCAACCCAAACCAAATATCGCTCCGCTGGTTTTTGCGTCATTTGAAATACGTAAAGCCTAAAAAAAATATTGCTTAATTTACAAATTAATGATAGCACCTTTTCTTTTACCTTATGACAGTTAAACCCTCCACCACCATAAGTACCACGACCATAAACATCAGTTCCCGTAAATACAAGATAAGAAGCAAGATTATTACTTATTTCCTCCGGAATTGCATCCAAAAACCTTTGAACAGTAGTCAACACAGCAATTTCTCGAGAAACCTTCAATGTCGACGCATCCGCTTCAACATTGCTCACGTTAAGTGCAATATCATCAATCAAATCATTAACGTTAATTTTATCACGAGCTTTATTTGCTAATTCGGCGCTCATGAACGGTTGCGCAGCATTCCATCCGTAATTTGTATATATCCCGTCGGTTACAAGAAAGAACGGAAGGTTGTTATGATTTAAATAATTCTGCCAACGTAGTTCACCGTTGATCGTGAGTGAATCGTACCAAATTACATACGACCCAGGCATTCTGCGATGCATTTCTTTAGTCATGTAATCTAAAAACAGAACCAGATTTCTTGCGTCCACTGGAGACGGAACGATGGCTTCGATATTAAAAAACCAACCATCGAATTTGTAATAGCAAGCCATATCAACTATGAGAATCGAGTTATGATTTTAATATAAAAATATAACAGCGGATCGATTTACCGAGTTTATCAGCGAAAAATGTGCTATATACTCCATCTTTTCTTTCATCGTCTCCACACCCGGGAACATTTTTATCAAAATCAGGACCATAAATTAATAGCAGATTCTCAGCAACGCCGGGTTCCCATTCAGTTATAAAATTCGCCAACATTGGCACTCCGTTCCGGTGAGCTGCGTTTGTCCAAGACGGAGGAGGTATAGTTCCTCGAAAATGACTAAAATCTGCAGGGAAAAACACTATTTAGAAGAAGCTGATGCAGTGGAGTGTGAAGACATACAAATGAAAAAGTCAATTAAATTCCAGTGTTGAAAGGTGTAGACTTCGTCGGACGATATTAAGCCTTGAACAAAGCGATCATCGCGATAAACTATAGAGTATTAAAGATTGAAATTTAACAAGTACTGCCAGGTATAATTTTAAGAATAAACTTGAACCGTACCGCTCTGATGGTCGTGGCAGACCAAAAGCTTAGGACCAGACATATCGGAAGCGCGGGAACTGCGTCTGGGGACGGAGGAGACATTGAATTCATCGTTGCCAGGATGCCATAGAGCAATGTCCGCAAGGGTCTCAAAGGGCTTGGTCTGCGGCAGTGTCATTCCAGGATGGCTGTGCTGATTTTCAGAGTGGACAAATCACATAAATTATATATTGCATCATTCTTCATTTCACTGCATGCTGGATCTCTACAAATGTCCTAAATGAATTACTAAACATATTCTCCAGAACTTCTTTTGCAACCTTCTCAAACGCCCCCAAATTAATCTTCCTCGCTTCAATCTTGTCTTGCACCTCTTTCCTGTTATCGAACGGTATATTGAGTTCTAGCGGCGCTCCCTCTACCAAAAACACCCGATACATCGTCGTAAAGTCCTCTACCAATTCTTGTGGGATTATTACTTCCATCAGATTCCTTAATGAATCAATTTGTTCAATAGACACGCATAGTCCGTCTGATTTTGTCGCTGACGTTGTGCGACTTCCCACCGATGATCTTAAAGGCGAAGGTGGATCGAGAACCGTCGATCGCAGTGTTTTTTTAGAGTAAAAATTGTTGAATCGGATTCCTTTGATCTCTTTCGATGATTTTGTAACGCTATTTAAGCTTTCCGAATGTGATATATTTTCTTTAAAGTTATTTGGATTGTCCCGATATAACCTATTATTTAATAGTATTGGAACGAATTGTTATTAACAGATGATTGTATGATACCTTTGTATTTTTTTCAGCAAGTTTCGGTACTCATCAATAAAAATTCCATTCTCAATGCTCCAATCTTGAAAAAATTCTTTCAGAAAATCAATTAGTCTAAGATCGACAACAAACTTTTCACGAGTATCTCTTTGAATGCAGACCATTTCTCCCCGTTTTGAATCGTTTCCAGAAACGTATCTTTTGTTAATGAGTGCCGAGCATCTATTTTCTTTTGACTTGCAATTAGCGTTCGAAAAACTGGTAGCATAATATTCCAAAAATGCGTCCCAAGCAAACCTAATGATGCAAAGCTTAAGATTCATTTTTTTTAAGAGTCTATTTGTCTTTCGAACCAAACGTGCAAAAGTATACTCTGTAAGTAATGTCGGATCCAGGGATATACGGATACGCTGCCCAGAGTGCCAACAAAGGAATCGATGTCCATAACTTTCAAATTCTTTAAAAATATGTGCGACATCAAATAAATCTGAAGCGCTTACGTTTCCTTGCAAATCAAATTTTATGCTTTGCACGTCCCGGACATTGCGAATCTTCCATAGAAGCAATGGATACCCAATCGTAACTCCACAACCAGCTACTACAAACGTGACCCAATATTCAAACGTATTTTCACAAACTTCGTTGATGGGATAATCTACTACTGGCCAAAGTCGAGTTCGAGTGGAGAAAAATTGAAGGATGAGTCTCATAGTTATCTGTTACGTAAATTGTTAATTCGTTCAGGTGTTTTTCATGATGAATCAAACCAGTAATGCAATAACGATTATAACTATCCGTTTCAGTTTAGCTTCGCTCAAACTTCTCTTATTTCTATAAAACCTGTTTCCTCACCAAATCCACTTTACAATCTGACGAAAATGAATAAGAATTCAAAAACAAGTACCAGTTGATTTCCGCATTTGATTCAAACTTCTCCGCAAATGGACTAATAGATCCAGAAGAATTATCAAGCTCGCTTGTCTTTTTAACGACACTAATACTTTCTTTTGATTCGCTCAATTTCTTGCCTTTCAGCACTGCTAAGTACTTTGCCCGCGATAAATTCCATTCAAACCATAATCGAAACGCATTCGCTAATGTCGTAACAACTGTAATTTCCGTCGTAATCGATAAAGACCAAACTTCAAACGCACAGGGAAACTGAAAAATAGATAAAAAAATCAGAATCAATTCCAAAAAATTTCACGGTTCCTGATTATTTTTTTTACTCGTATAATTAAAGTAATACACATAACCAAAAAATAAAAAATCAATCCTCCAGTCTGCATAAACGATAAAAACAACGACCGTTGAATCAAAAAATGACTTTTCCGTCGAAAATAAAACAAAGTCGTAGCGATAATTATTAAGAATAAGCATATTAAATGAAATACAAATTTAAATGTTTGCATAATTTATTGTGATTGGTATTATCCATATAATAATTATAACATTTAGAATTTAATTATCGAGAGATTCGGGATTGTTTTTTGTTTTTATTTTTGCTTTGGTTTTTTGTTTTTTTGTTTTCAGGATATGGATTTTAACTGTAAATTTCCTGAAAAACTGGTCATAAACAACGAATTTATAACTTCGTTTTTCACATTCTCAAAAACCGTCCTCCTCACGCTTCTGCGCTCGATGTAAAATTCATAGACTTCATCCCTTTTGGCATTTTCAAACGCTTCCAAAACACTTTTCCTCGTCTGCTCAGAGATATTCAACTCAAACAGTGAACTCGGTGCAATAAAAATATCCCACAAAACTTTGTAATTTGAATAGCAGTCTAAAGGGATTAACATGTTTACGTTTTTGGTTCCGATTTCAATTCTGGTTTGGTGGAATAAGTCGAAGATATCTGCACTGCCAGATGGAGAGAGCGCGGATGCGAGTTGGGTTTTCAGTGTGTAATGGAAAAGGTTGTGTTTCGACGGGGGAAGGAAGGCCGGAAGGAATATTAATTATTTCGCCCGAGTTTAGTATGGCGGTTTTTTTACATTTTTGTTCGAGGTTGTAGCATGCTTCGAGAAATAGTACATTTTCAACGATTACATCTTCAAACGTGTGATTTGTGAGTCTGGATAATATGCTGCAAATTGTATATTTCAAAAAATACCGTTTAAATTCTAATACATGCTATCGATATTAAATTTTCGCAAACCCATTACCTTCAAACAGCTGCGGATTCTCAAGTACAGATTTAAACGAGTTCATCATCATCTTCAAATTCGTAGGTTTCAATTTCTCAGACTTCACGCATCTTCGTATTTGAAGAATAACAGCCAACACATGATTAACCAACCCCGACATAAAAACAAAATTTGCGCGAGCGAAATATTGTGATAAGTAGGTTTAAGTCCCATGATGAGTATAGTGAGAATAATATAGTTCCTGATGCTGTCTTTGTATTTTGTGGGAGATGAAGATCAGAAATTGAATGCAGATGTGCGAATTTCTAAAATTTTATCGCGATGTAAATTTCTTTACAAATTATCGCGCACGCTTCGTAGTCTCCATAAAAAATGTGGTGTCGCTAACGTGAAGAAAATCGTGCAAAAAATATACAACGGATACCTGTTAAAAAATTAGTTCGATTTTTTCATTTGAAATTGGATTGCGAATTTGAGATTTCCAACCATTCGTATGTCGCTTTTTTGCAAGGAAACATTATCGATGGAAATAAACAATACAATTTTAATGTGAAGAATATGCAAATCAGCATAACAATCTGAGAAAAACAAATTGGGCAAGAACAAATTTCTTTCTTAATACAATCCACAACGCAAATTGAATTTACCACGATGAAAACAGAAACGGCAACAGCTAATGACAGAGTAATATCGGTGATTCTTTATCTATTTTTAAAAAACCTATTGAATCGTAAAGTTTAAAAATATAATATTTTTTTGGTTCAAAAAATATTTTCTTGAGAACTTACGAATTCAGTTGCATAGTTTGGGAAACATTTCCATCAAACGCAAGTAAACTGAACGTTCCTCTGATGCTCGCAGTTTCATTTTGTGGCTGATTATGAGTTTACATTAATGATTCCATCTTTATTTTGCAAAGATTCCATAGGAACCACAACCGAAACCTTTGGAAAATGTTGAAAAAATTATACTAATGCATAAATTCAAACATAAAGCATCATCGAGTTTCGAAATTACCTTCTCAAAACAATACATATCAACGCAACGCTCAGCGATAAATAAACACATGCCATATACACCGCACACGGATGCCCATCAACTTTAGCAATAAAAATTGGCTGCAGAATAACTTATACCAAGCACGATATGGATTGACCGTCAAAACAAAAGCTCGTTGTGCGATTTGATAATTTTTCCGTTTGATGATAAATATTGCCGTTGATATTAGTATTGTGATCGCGATTGAGAGATTTATGAAAATTGTGATTGCGATAAAAAATTTGGATTGGGGAGATTTTGTGTCGGAGTTCCTGGGGTACATTTCTTTAAGTTTTACCATTTAAATTTAAATTTAATGATTCAATGGATATATTTTCGTTTATTAATTGAACTGTGAATTAACCAATCAAATTGCAATCATAATAACCTGGACTTTAATTTTTTTCAACATTAGTGTGTTTATCAGCCCTTGGAGGGCTCCTTTTCAAAACACTGGATTAAACAGTTTGTAAAATCCACTTTTTATTTCCAAGACATTGTAAATATTAAATAATATTAGATATATATAAGAATATCAATCATTCAAAAGTTATGCAGGTTCCAATAACAGCTTAGACGTTTTTGAAGTTTTCTTCTCAATACTCTCCAAAAACCCAGCAAAACTATTCATAAAAATCGAATTAATAACTTCTTCTCGAACCGTATCAAAAACATTTAAACGAATTTTAATCGCGACCCCCTTCTCTTTTGCTGTTTCTTTTTCGAAGTCTTCAAACTCTCGAATTACATTCTCTCGACTTGAAGAACTGATGTTTAATTCAAACGGTGAATTTGGAACGATATATAATTGGTAAACCAATTTGAATCGCGGATAAAATTCAGGTGGAATTAAAACATCGGTTTCATTTTTTTCGTTGTTACTGGTTGTTGGAACAATCGAGGCAACGTTTTCGAAGGACGATTTTTTCGATGAAGAAGAACTGTATTGAACTTGACGAGATGCGATGATTTGATTTTTGGGGTTGATGGGGCGGAAGTTTTTGCACGTTGTTTCCAAATCGATACATTCTTCGACGAATAATGCGTTCTCTATGGTTAAATCTAGCATTTGGAACAAAAAAATCTGAAAGATGCGATTATTGGAAATTAAAACTATTATACCTCTTACACAATATTGTTTTAAATCTTCGAAAAGAATATTAATCATCAATAAAGAACAATATTGAATCAAATACCTTCAAATAATTGCGGATCTTTCAAAACCATATTCAACGACTTTATATCATACTTTATCGAATATTTGGTCGCGCTTTTATTCCAAATCCCGCTTTTGTAAACAGGAAGTATCACCGAGTGGTACTGTATAATTAATGATTCTATAATCAAAAAATTCGACCGAAAAAAATACGGTGCGAGAATTGTGAAATCCCACGCAATGTACACAATGAAAAAGATATACCCCGATATCGTCTATTATAGTGGAGAAAGTGCGCAATGAAGATTTTAGTTATTTAATCGGGGTTAAAAATTTGGAAATACCGAAATGTACATTTCCCGACATATTCCGAAATTATCTTTAACATTTTTCAATTTCCAGAGTAGTATGGGAGTTGCGATTAAAGAGCAAATGGATAAATAAATATACATCGGAATCCTGAAAATTTTATGTTAGTCATTCTTAATTAATTCATATTCTTGTTTCCTCACCATTCAATATTTGCTTTCGCACATGGAGAAAACTGATTTATTCCAAAGTTATGTGATGTAGAGATAATAATTGCGAGTGTAACAGCCTGTGAAATATGATGTTGAACAATCTTGCTGGATTTAATATTTATTTATTTTTTTTTTCAGAATACCGTAAGCAATAAAATCATAGCGACCGTGATTGTTAAAGCATTATCCGTTATTTTATTCCTATTTTTAAAAAACCTGAATACAGAAATAAATTACTATAAAGCGACCACTTTTTATCAATATTGCAATATTCATCTCACCAATTCACTTCGACTTCGTGAATTTTTAGTCCAAAATCACCCTCAGTTTCTGCAATCGTATCGTTTCTTGAATTGTGAGTGCTTTTACTGATGAGGGTTTCCATTTTGATTTTGGTGAGATTCCATAAAAACCATAATCGAAAACTTTTTGTAAAACAGAAGTTTCAGCACAGAAATAACAAAAAAATCGTTCCGAATTCAGTAATACCCACGTAAAACTGAGCAGACGAGTGCAATTGAGCTAGTCAGATAGGAACAAGACAACCATAAAGCACATGAGTATCCGTTCATTCCAGTAACAATGACCATTTGCATTGAAATATTGACAATCCAACAAACGCATTGAATTAGTGTCAGATAGTATGCCCGATGCGCAATTTGATATGATTTTCGTCTAATAATGAACAATGCGGTGGAAATTCCAAAGACGAGCAAAGCGATGATTTCAAAAGTCAAGGAAATCGGAACACTGACTTGAGCAGGTCTTGAAATTGTTTCCATATAATTTAAAATGTGACAAATATTGCAGTTTGTTAATATATATAGGAGACCAATCACGATCTGAATAAAACCGAAACCAAAAAAAAAATAAAAATGCTCATGACTTTCATCAATTCTTGATGCCGAGTTTATTCTCTTTTAAAAATCCCAAATAATTATTCATAAACATAACATTTACAATTTCATTTTCCGCTTCTACAAATACTGATAATAGTAATCGTGGTTTTTTATGGGACACACTGGAAGTTCGGGGATTAAAAAACGATGATTTTCTTGAGTCTCGATATTGCGGTAACAGTGCACCAGATTCTTGAAACGCTTTTGTAACGTTGCGTCTAGTTTCGTATGCGAGGTTAACTTCGAAAGGCGACCCTTCCTCGATAAAATTCTTGTAAATCGATATAAAACGGGGAATTAAAGATATTGGAACTGCTCGTTCGTCGGTAGAACTGTTACTACGGGATTCATTAGGTTTCAGTATCGCATCTTTTCCGTCATTATGTTCTTGAGATATTCTCGCGAATGAAATTGTTTTTGATAAATTTACTGATTTCTTGCTTTGATTTAAAATTTTTCGCATTTCTTCGAAGAATAATACATTCTCTAGTGAGAAGTCTAAAATTTTGATTATTCAACAAGAATTCATTCAAATAAATATTTTTACCGTTGATGCAATAATCTTTAAACTCTGAAACATATCAAAATTATATACTCTCAATATCAATAAAACATCGGTACAATTTCACAAACCTTCAAAAAAAATGGGGTCGTTCAACACACTCAAAAATGAATCCATATCGTAATGTAAATCTATCCTCTTGTGAAACGTCGTAAATACGGGAATAATTACTGAAACGACATGCGAAACAAATCCAATCGCAGTTAAGAAATTTAATCGAGAAAAATTGTTGTCTGGTTTAACGGTTTCCCAAATAACGAATAGAATCAGCAATGGTATCGAAAATATGCACTATTTCGATTTAAAGCCAGAAATACTGAAGCATCAAAATAAATAATTTGGGTATCAATTGAAATAACTTACCGAAACGAAGACTTCTTTTTTTATTCCAAGACGGTCTTTTACCAATCGCAAATTCCATAAAAACAACGGCTTGATGATAAACAGTAAGAGAAGTAACCAAATGTACAATAAACCCCTTTACTTGATTGTTGTCATTCAAAGTTTTCTTTGGATTTTCAATTGATTTTTGATATTACCATTCAAGAGTCCCTCCTCCTTCGCAAGGGTATGTTGAAAATTCCGGCCAGACGCCATACGATTTTGAAGTAAACATTACAATTATTAAGAATAAAATCTGCTCTCGTCGTGTTAAATTTTTAATTTAATCAATCGTTAGAATCACTACTCACAATAATTAATATCAAAATACCGATTCCAATTGTTAATCCCTTATCTGTTATTCTTCCGCGATGTTTATAAATCCTATTTTTGTACAACTACCGTGAAAATACAATAAAACGTTGGGAGAAAATCTGTCTTACCAGTTTAGTTTTACCGATTCCTGGATTTCGTCGAAAGGATCATTCTTAATTGTTTCAGCTTCGTCTGGTGTTTTAAGATTTGAATCACCAACTGCCGGGGAGTTTTTCAGTACCGCATTCAATTGGGTTTGCGTTAATCTCCACATAAACCACAATCGAACACTGGAGAAGAAACTTTTTAATGAACTGAAAATTCCAAACGAATTTTATTCTAACCCTCTTAAAACTGTACAAGTCGTCCCTAATCCAAGGCTGAAATACATCCCACTCAAGTACAATATGCACGGGAAATTATCGTCATACCCAATTTGCGAAGTAATGAGTATAATCACATAAATCAACCAAAGAAACGACTGAGTGATCGTTAGAAAAAATGACCGGTTTGCAACTTCATAAGATTTCCTTCGGATAATAAATAAAATCGTTGATAAGACCATGATTATCCCCACAACGCTGTTGACAGAGATTGTCGTAATGTCGGAATTTTTCCAAGGCATGTTCTGTATTGATTTCTGATTAAAGATGATTGGCTTTTTTGTTACTGATACCAGAGAAATATAATAATTTAATAAGAATCGTGAAATAATCTTTTTATTGACTGCGAGTGGAAATAGTGGTTCCGTTACAGAAATGAAAAATATGATAATGCTCGAAAATAACTGAAACGATGACTATAACAGAATAAATTCCGCTTTGCATCACATTAATTTAAAGGAAACAGCGGTCAATGCAAACTCTTATTTTCATTTAAAAAATTACCATTTTCCTGGTATCATATGATTTTTCGTTATTTTTGCCCTGAAACGTTCTAATAAATATCCAATCCATCAGAATCCAAAGTAAATCTCGATTCCATTGTTTCAGCGGTGTGACTTGATACGAAAGTGACGCGCCTGCGATTGGCACGAAAGCAGAAAAAGAAAAGGTGATTTGAAATTCACTTGGTGTTTTTTAGTGGTCCTTAAATCGTACACACACCGGAGCTGAGTGAGCCAGGATGCCATGTGGATGCTGGGCCGTTGTTTTCTGGTCAACTCCTCAAGTTTCATGAGCAATGTCAACGTTTCTACTTGATCAATATCAGGATGCCGTGATTTTCACTTAATGGTATTCGAGCAGGCAAGGGCTTGTTTTTGCGAGTGGAATGGATTTAGCACTTTTCTGTTTACTAATACCTAGAACTTCACTAACTTCCATTTTTTATAGATAAAACTTTCGGGTTTATGTTTTCGCAATAGTCGTTTAAATTATGGAACGACATTTATTGTCTTTGATAATTAGATAAATTTGTTTAGTAGTTTATACACAACTGCAGGGCCTCACCACATAGTAGTAAAAGTCGGAATAAATACATATGGCCCTTCAACAGTGGAAGTTCTCGTTGAATCGCACACTGAGACCAGACCGTTGTTGAAACCAATTAAACCAATTTCCCAATTTTTCTCTTTGCGAACTATTTGCATGAGGTTGGAGACCCAGAGTTGGCATTTGCTTATTGAAACCCAACACATCTTTGAACGATGACAAGTGGTTCCTGTCAATAACTTCTCTGAATATGAGCTTGATTGACATTGGAGTTAATTTAACAGACCCAATGTTTTCCGGAATTTACCGGGAAAAGGTTGTCCACCCGCCAGATCTATTACACGTGTGTGTTATCCTCTCATTGTCGAACCTTCTACTGCAAACTGAAAACTTGTTTGCTATTATCAGATTATAAATCGGGCTATTACTAAGAATGTAGACAAAATGATAATAACCGGTGGATCGCTATCTGAAAGCAAAGCAGCAATCGCACTGTCAACGTCGCATTCGTCATTATACGCAACCGTAGGATGCCATCCGACGAGGTGCAACGAATTTCTTGAGAATCCCGATAAATATTTCACAGACTTGAAGGATTTGGTTATGGGAGAACATGGTGTCAAGGCGGAAGCTGGAAATCGAAAAATTGTTGCGATTGGAGAGTGTGGGTTAGATTATGATAGGTTGGAGTTTTGCGACAAGGATACTCAGAAACGATACTTCTTGAAGCAGTTTGAATTGGCAGAGGTGTTTGCGTGTTTTATTTGTCTTTATTTATGTATTCTAAAATAGATTACCATTTTTTCATAGGCCTCACGTTTGCCGATGTTTCTGCATAATAGGAACACCGATGGAGACTTTGTAGCGATGGGTATGATATCAAATAAATTTCGCAGTGTGAGAAATAATTTTTTTATCCTTAGTTCGGGAGAATCGCCACAGATTTACGAATGGTGTATCACATTCGTTTACTGGAACTATCGAAGAAGCCAAAGAACTGATTGATCTAAATATCCATATCGGACTGAATGGATGTTCTTTGAAAACGGACGAGAATTTGGAAGTCGTTAAACAAATCCCTGCCGAATTTATCATGTTGGAAACTGATGCACCTTGGTGCGATATTCGACCTACGCACGCATCACACAAGTATCTAAGGCAACCGCTAGATGTGTGGAAGAAGAAGTACGTTGAGGGAGAGCTGTATAAAGGGCGAAATGAGCCGTCGCAGATGAGGTATTTGCGGAAGTTTTTTCAAATGCCGAAGAAATATTTAATCGAGAATTAATAGACGAGTTTTGGAAGCTGTAGCGGGAATTAAAGGAATGGATATCGACGAATTGGCGGCAATTGTATACAAAAATACTTCAAGGGTGTTTTTCCCAGTCTGATCTGACGAATAATTTTTGGCGAAGCGAAATTTTGACATTAATAATATCCATCACCACACTCTCGTCAAAAAATTGCGTTTACCGTTCAATCAGAGCATCTAGAGCAGAGTGTTCCATGTGGAACTAATTTGACGAAAATGAAATGGTGAAACACTTCCTTTAATTCGACATATAGCGCAAGAAAAAAAAAAAAAGTATGATAACCTGCCGAAAGGTGAAAGAAAAGCATGCTGGCACGATAACTAGCATCAGAATTTTAAACGCTCAGATTTTAAACTAGTACGTTTGCAAAAAAAAAGTGGAGATCATCATTTCAGGCAACCCTCATTGAACTATTGTTAAATTAACCGTCCCTCGTTGAACCAAATTTTGAATGAGCCCACACCAATTACGCCAGCATAATATAGAGGTTAATATTAATAGCCCGAACTATGTTCTTAATAACCAAAAGTCCGCACAATTCGGCAATACGGTATCGTGGGAGCGATTTGCTCATGAACTAAACCTAATAATCCAATTGAAAAAAGGAGGGGGAAAACGGAACAATATTACAACTTGAATAATAATAGGAGGAAGTGGAATAAACACGACGGTATTTCTGTCATTTTTTGACGAATTGTTGAAACATCAATCGTGTCTTTGCAATTGAATAGCGATACGACTCGGAATCATTCGTTGTAAGTTCACTGTTGACTACGTAACATATCCTCCAATCCTCCAATTAACTTTTTTTTTGTCGCTTTCATTGTTTAATCGCTTTTATCGATATAACGGATAAGGTCTACTATGAAATTTTATTCGATTGCACTTTTCGAATTTAATAATAAATAAAAAAAAAAAAATAGAAATTATCTGCTTTGAATTCAGTGGGTTCTGTTTTGTTTATTACAATCACCATATTTGCCGAACGTTAACGTTAATCCTTGCAACCCGAAGAAACTCTTTATACGGTTCCCAATCTTCTCCATAATCCTCTAAATACTCCGGAAACGTATTCTCGATAATCCGTGGAACACCTTTTACAGCAATCATACACATTAAAACAAATCAATGTAAAGATGATAACGGATTACCATGAAATCCACGCCGACATGCACCAGACATTATCAAACAATCACCACTGCGTAAAATTATAGGTATAGGCGCATCATCCCTCGTTTCCGTTCCCATTAAAAACACACACGAATTTCCAAAACTAAAAAACCCACAACAATAAAAGAAAATAATCAATACACCCAAAATCCAAAAAAAAAAGAAGATCCAACTATACAAACCTAAAACTAACCAACGGCGCCTCAAAATTAACCTCACTGCGATCCTGATGCGCCATCAAACTATCTCCATATTGGTAAAAATTCACAATCCCTGCTTCCGGTATATACCTACTCTCCCTAAACCCCGTCACAGGTTCAACACACTCCACAACCGCCCGACAAATCTTCTCCACCGTTTCCGGGAAAGATTTCGGGCGTGGTTTCACACCCGACACCAACGCCTCCGTAACGTCATAATATTCTTTTTTCGACCAATTGTAGTAAAACCCTAACGACGTCCACCGGAGTTTTTTTACGGCGTCGGAAACTAACAGTTCGGTGGTGCGAGGTGAGAAAGGCGTTGATTTTATTGCTGAATTTGCGTCTTTTAAGAGTTTTTTTGTTTGGTTGATATCTAATTCTTGCGGTGGTTGGTGTTTGATTGTTATATCTACATCTACATCGTCACCATCGGATTGATTCCGTAGGGGAATGTAACTGTCTTTATCATTCAGTGTTAATTCCCCGGATAAAAGTTTCAAATGCCGATCCCAAATCCCGTGGTGAGATTCATGGCATAAATAATGTGTATCGAGGTTGGTAAAGTTTGGCAATTTGGTATAATCTCGTAAACATTCTTTAATAATTCGTGATTGTGCGGTTGGAGTGAATTGATTCGGGATGAAAATTAGGCCGGAGGGGAAGACGAGTGCTGGTGTTTTTTTGTTTGTGGTGTTTGTTGGTTCAGTGAGTGTCGTGTCTCCGAAATTGACGCGGAATTGGTGATGCAGGTTGAATTCCAATTCGATTATTTTTGGGGAGGGGGTTGTGTTTAGGTACGGGAATTGTTCGGCGGGGTCAAGAGTTGTTTGGTGAGTGGTGGATTGTGAGGAAAGGTATTTTGTGGGATCGAAACAGATATCAAAGTTGCAGAGTTTTCGTTTAAAGTGACGTTCGGCGGCACGGAAGGGAGTTTGGTTGATGAAATCGGAGTTGTTGACGGGTTGGGTTAGTGAGCGGGCTGCTTGTGAGGCTTGGCGTTTGGCCGCGTTTTTGCTTTGCATTAGAACGTCTGAAAGTGTGGCAATTAAAAAAAAATAAAAATGGATTTGCAGGTGTGACAAGTGTAACCAATCAAAGGGGCTGAGAGCTTTTTGGTGAGTTGGCTTTTTGTTTTTCTTTAATGTTCACCGGCTAATTGAGTTTATTTTTTGTAGAGAATATACTAACTGCTGCATAGTATAATTTCCGAATCCCTACACCAAGAATAAACAATCGCAAACAAAATGCCCGCAAATGATGAAAAACCAGAGTCAAAACGACCCGCAAGTATGTATTTAAATTTTTAAAATAAAAACCAAATCCAAAATACTAAATGTGAATACTTTTCCCAAATCGCTTAATTCAGATACCGCATTCAAACAACAACGATTAAAAGCCTGGCAACCAATTCTAACCCCAAAAACCGTATTACCTACATTCTTTGTAATAGGATTACTATTCATCCCCATCGGAATCGGATTATACATAGCATCCGACCAAGTAAACCATCCAAAAAACCCTCACTTTCATAACTTTATAACAATGCTTCAAAAAATTGTATTATAGGTCCAACAAATAATATTCGACTATACAAACTGTAAAGACGCACCCTCCACATTCACAAAACCCACCGACACATCATCATCCATAACCCTCTGGAAATTCGACCCCCCAACACGCACATGTACGATCCAATTCGAAGTTTCAAAAACCTTCACCCCGCCGGTATTTATTTATTATCGGTTGACGAATTTTTTCCAGAATCATAGAAAGTATGTGAAGAGTTTTGATTATGATCAGTTGGCGGGGAAGATTGTGGCGAATTCGACGGGTGCGAAGGGGCTGAATGTTATGTGTGAGCCGGTTAGAGATGCGAGTGCGGTTGTGGTTGGGACTTCGGTTGGGGTTAGTGGAGCGCAGTATTATCCGTGTGGGTTGATTGCGAATTCGATGTTTTCCGGTGAGATTTTTTTTATGGATTTTTTTTTTTTTTTGTTGGAGAGTTAGAGATAGATTATTAAATTATTTTTTTGGGGGGTTTTGGGTTTAGATTTTATTGGAGGTACGAGTCCGTTTGAAGATGAGATGGCCGTACAATGTATCGCCAACACATCCGCGATGCCAGTGGGGATCTCTGCATGCGGACCCGGTCTAAACATATCCTACAAATTCACACAAATCGGGATCGCGTGGCCATCAGACGGGGAGAAATTCGCCAAGACCAAATGGGCGTTAGACAGTCCTGATTTGATTAAGGATCATTTAGTTCCGCCGCCAGAGTGGCAGAGAGTGTTTCCGCAGTGGAAGGATGGGTATACGGTCGACAATTTACCGGATTTGAGGAAGTGGGAGAGGTTTCAGGTGTGGATGCGGACGGCGGGCATGCCGAATTTTAGAAAGTTGTATGGACGGAATAATTTGAATCCGTTGACGAGTGGGACGTGGGAGTTGTCTATTATTGATAGTAAGAACCTTATGAAGTTTTTTTTTGAAGATGAATTTATTAAAATGAATCTTTGTTTTATGTAGATTTCAATGTTACTAAGTTTAGCGGAACAAAGAGTATTGTGATTTCTACCGTTTCGGTGTTGGGTGGTAAGAATCCGTTTTTGGGAGTTGCGTATGTGGTTGTTGGTATAATATGTTGGATTCTTGGAATAATATTTTTGGTGCGACAAATGTTGAAGCCAAGGTGAGACATCTGATTTAAAGTCTATGGATTTTCTTAATTCTTGTTGTTTTTAGGAAATTGGGAGATCACACGTATTTATCGTGGAATCAACCACCACCGAATGCTCAGCAACGTGGAGGGAACGGAGATGGTATTGCTTCTCCTACGAGTGCACAAGATAGTGGAATGCCGCGTCGGGGATACTAAAGAGTTTATTTGTAAAACCTTGAAAACTTTTTCTGCATTTTTGTTTCCATTCGTTTGAATTTTTCCTTTTTTGTTGTTGTTGGAATATATTATAGAGATGAAATTGAGAATATGCACTCACACGGTCTAATCATTTTCACTAAAGAGTAAAAATTCCAGGTTTATTTAAATCACGTATACTCAATCAAGAAATCATGGAATCAGAGGATTAAACTACCCACTCCCATCAACACCGTTCCAAAACCACATAAAATACAACCTTCACCAAACATCACACTTACAGAAATCATACAATCCAAAAGTGAATACACAGGAGCCTCGAGAATAGTGTATTGTCAACAGTGTATAGAGCGCGAGATTCGGTATGGAGAGGGAAAGTGGGGAGAGGGGTTAAAAAGTACCTAGATTGGTAGAGTGGATGATTAGGGCAGAGAAGAGTAGTAGTGGGGATGGAGAGAAGGGGAGGGGATGGGAGTGGAGGGATAAGAGGAAAGCGAGAGAGTGCTACTGGCCATGAATAGAGAGAGAGAGAGAGGTAGTGGGAGAAGAGAGAGCACCGAGTCATGAGTCCCACGGAGAGGGATGTCAAAGTAAAATGGCACAGCGCTACGGGGCGCGTCTGGGCGAGTATGTGCGAGAAGTGGGCCAGGCCATTCTCGACCAGAACCCTCTCCTCCTGGCCAACTACCTCAAGTGCGTGGCGGATGACCATCTGGCTAAGATCCGCAACGAGCTACTCCATCAAACTGTGCTCCCTCTCCACTTCCCTTTCCATCCACTAAACTTCCTTTCGTAGATCTCGGATCTAGACAACATTGTCTTCACCTACTTCTCCCGTCTTGACAAAAACTCTAAACCCCTGCACGACTGGGCTCCCATAATCGTCGCCCACCTCTCCGTAGTCTACCACATAACAACCGACGACATCATCCGCGCCGCCACCCTCCAACGCTCCCTCTGCGACCTCCTCCACGATTATTTCCAATCCCAATCGAATTGGTTACTGAAATGTGTGTATGTTGTCAATAAGGATGTCACGGCGCTGGCAATTCAAGCCGATGAAGAGTTACGTAGTAAAGGGAAAAAAGCAAATATGTTGGAGGATGCGGCTCGGACGATAAATAAAGCTTTTACGTATTGCATTACAGATAGGTTTTCTCTACTTGAAGAGTCGAGGAGGTGGGGGACCTATTATATCTCTGCACTACTAATGAAGACTTATTTTCGCGTAACGAATTTTGGGGAGCGGGGGGGTTTTTTGTTTTTTTTTTGAATTGAGTGACTGATTCGTGAATTTTTACAGTTGAAACAGATTAATTTGTGTAGTAATATCCTTAAAGCTATCGCCGCGTCGGATTTACCCGAATTGAGAGAGTACCCTTTATCCCATCAAATCACCTTTCGTTACTTTTTGGGGATCCTGGCGTTCAAGAATGAAGAATTCATTAAAGCCGAAATTGATTTGAGTTTTGTGTTGGAGAGGATGATTGTGGATGGTTCGAGGTTGGAGAAAAAGTTGTATTTAAGGAATCGGATGTACTGTACTCTTTTTTTTTTCGAGAGATTTTACTAATTACTCATCTGATTCTCTCTTTCTCTCATTCTCCCTCGCTCTCCTTCTCTCTCTTTCACTTATTCTCTCACTCTTTGTCTCTCATTCTCTCTTTCACTCCCTCTTCCACTAATTCCCTTTCACAGGTTGGTCCTAACACACTTAATCCCCATAAAAATGCTCTCAGGAATTCTCCCCACCCACCGAATGCTTCAAAAATACCCACTCCTGGCCGAAATATTCGCCCCATTCATCTCTGCGATAAAAACAGGCAACGTTCGGTTGTATGATGAGAGTCTGAATAAAGAGCAAAAAGAGTTGATTCAGAGGGGTGTGTATTTGGTTATTGAAAAGTGTCGGAGTTTGTGTGTGCGTGTGTTGTTTAAGAAAGTGTGAGTAGATGTTTTAATTTTTTTTTTTTTTTTTTTTATTAATGGGAGGGGGGGTTTAAAAAAAATTTGTTTAATTTTTTTTGGGGGTTTTTTTGGGTTGGGTGTAGGTGGTTGATATTGGAGAAATCTTCAAAGATCCAAATGTCGGTATTCCAAAAAGCGTTGCATATGGCGGGAACTGATGTTGAGGGGATACTAAAGAGTTTATTTGTAAAACCTTGAAAACTTTTTCTGCATTTTTGTTTCCATTCGTTTGAATTTTTCCTTTTTTGTTGTTGTTGATGGAATATATTATAGAGATGAAATTGAGAATATTCACTCACACGGTCTAATCATATTCATTAAAGAGTAAAAATTCCAGGTTTATTTAAATCACGTGTACTCAATCAAAAAATCATGGAATCAGAGGAGTTACCAAGCTAATAAACAGTACTAAACCACCCACTCCCTCTGACACCGTTCCAAAAACACATAAAATACCAACCTTCACCAAACATCACACTTACAGAAATCATACAATCCAAAAAGTGAATACACAGGAGCCTCGAGAATAGTGTATTGTCAGCAGTGTATAGAACGCGAGATTTGGTATGGAGAGGGAAAGTGGGGAGAGGGGTTAAAAATTACCTAGATTGGTAGAGAGGATGAATAGGGAAGAGAAGAGTAGTAGTGGGATGGAGAGGGAGACGGGGAGGGGTTGGGTGTGGAGGGATAAGAAGAAAGCGAGAGAGTGCTATTGGCCATGAAGAGAGAGAGAGAGAGGTAGTGCGAGAAGAGAGAGCACCGAGTCATGAGCCCCACTGAGAGGGATGTCAAAGTAAAATGGCACTGCGCTACGGGGTCCGTCTGGGCGAGTATGTGCGAGAAGTGGGCCAGGCCATTCTCGACCAGAACCCTCTGCTCCTGGCCAACTACCTCAAGTGCGTGGCGGATGACCATCTGGCCAAGATCCGCAACGAGCTACTCCATCAAACTGTACTCCCTCTCCCTTCCCTTTCCATCCACTAAACTTCCTTTCATAGATCTCAGATCTAGACAACATTGTCTTCTCCTACTTCTCCCGTCTAGAAAAAAACTCGAAACCCCTGCACGACTGGGCTCCCATAATCGTCGCCCACCTCTCCGTAGTCTACCACATAACAACCGACGACATCATCCGCGCCGCCACCCTCCAACGCTCCCTCTGCGACCTCCTCCACGATTATTTTCAATCCCAATCGAATTGGTTACTGAAATGTGTGTATGTTGTTAATCGGGATGTCACGGCGCTGGCAATTCAAGCCGATGAAGAGTTACGTAGTAAAGGGAAAAAAGCAAATATGTTGGAGGATGCGGCTCGGACGATAAATAAAGCTTTTACGTATTGCATTACCGATAGGTTTTCTCTACTTGAAGAGTCGAGGAGGTGGGGGACCTATTATATCTCTGCACTACTAATGAAGACTTATTTTCGCGTAAGGAGTTTTGGGGAGCGGGGGGGTTTTTTTTTTGAAATGAGTGACTGATTCGTGAATTTTTTCAGTTGAAACAGATTAATTTGTGTAGTAATATCCTTAAAGCTATCGCCGCGTCGGATTTACCCGAATTGAGAGAGTACCCTTTATCCCATCAAATCACCTTTCGATACTTTTTGGGGATCCTGGCGTTCAAGAATGAAGAATTCATTAAAGCTGAAATTGATTTGAGTTTTGTGTTGGAGAGGATGATTGTGGATGGTTCGAGGTTGGAGAAAAAGTTGTATTTAAGGAATCGGATGTACTGTACTCTTTTTTTTTCGAGAGATTTTACTAATTACTCATCTGATTCTCTCTTTCTCTCATTCTCCCTCGCTCTCCTTCTCTCTCTTTCACTTATTCTCTCACTCTTTGTCTCTCATTCTCTCTTTCACTCCCTCTTCCACTAATTCCCTTTCACAGGTTGGTCCTAACACACTTAATCCCCATAAAAATGCTCTCAGGAATCCTCCCCACCCACCGAATGCTACAAAAATACCCTCTCCTGGCCGACATATTCGCCCCATTCATCTCTGCGATAAAAACAGGCAACGTTCGGTTGTACGATGAGAGTTTGAATAAAGAGCAAAAAGAGTTGATTCAGAGGGGAGTGTATTTGGTTATTGAAAAGTGTCGGAGTTTGTGTGTGCGTGTGTTGTTTAAGAAAGTGTGAGTAGATGTTTTAATTTTTTTTTTTTTTTTTTTTATTAATGGGAGGGGGGGTTTAAAAAAAATTTGTTTAATTTTTTTTGGGGGTTTTTTTGGGTTGGGTGTAGGTGGTTGATATTGGAGAAATCTTCAAAGATCCAAATGTCGGTATTCCAAAAAGCGTTGCATATGGCGGGAACTGATGTTGATGGAGCTGAAGTTGAGTGTATGCTCGCGAATATGATTGATAAGGTAAATCCCCCCCTGTCTGTTTTTTTTTTTAATGGAATATTTTGTAATTGTTGTTGTTGATGTAGGGATACATAAAGGGATATTTGTCGCATGAGTTGCAGTATGTGGTGTTGAGTCAACGAGACCCGTTTCCGGCGTTTTCAAGTATTAGTTTGTTTGATTGATATATTGGTGACTGGATGATTTGATGGGAAATTATTTTGGATGGACGTTATTTTGTTTTGTTTTGTTTTTTGTTTTTTTTTGGATATATTTCAAATTTTTTTGAATTGAAATTTTAAGAATTTTCAAAAATATTTATTTTTTTACATACTAAAAGTTTCTGATCTGAAATCGATGGAAATAGGCGTTTTTTTAATTATTATAATTCAAACATTCGTCGATGGTTGAAGGTAGATTGGAATTGGCAGGGGTTGAGAAGTGATCAAACACCAGGTTTCAATTGGGGGATGTTATATGGATTTCACTCTCCCTGGTTTGATTGGTAAATACAATATTCCCCATCCAAACAGCCTACTTCAAAATCACCCAATTCAAATTTGTCGGTGATTGTCTCAATAAGAAATTTACAATCTGCGTTGTTTACATGATCCAAAACTACTCGATCCAGCAAACAGTGCGGGGTTTGGTGCCATCTACCCAACAGATTTTCGAGTGTTTTCGAAAAATAGTTTCTCGATTTCTCATCATATTCCACTTTCGAAAAAAATTTCACTCTAAAATTCGCTCCATGTCGATAAAGCCCAGAAATCTTTATACCGTCATATTGTGCATCAATCACCGAATTCACAAACGATCTAAATCGGCTTTTTGAATTGGACGAAATCGAAAGACACAGTTTCTCATAATCTAATTCGTTCGTGATTTCTTCATAGTTGGCCGCAATTTCTTCCAACACCATGCTATTTGCTAACAATCTTCGGATAGCATCTTCGTTCAACATTGTACAGTCAAATTCCAAATGTCTGACCGAACTAGAGAATATAGCGCCGTAAAACGAATCCAGTGCCGATTTGTATAGCACGGTATCTACCATTTCGAAATTGGCGAAATCAGCGACAAAAACCCAGCGCAGCGTTGCTGTACGTCGAATCAACTCAATCAGCAAATTAAAACTGGTTTCGTCTATGACCCAACATCGCAACTCGCAAAGGTTGGCACTATCCATCAAACTTTGATAAACAATCTTCATGAAAGTCAGGTCAAAATACGATTCTATTCCAACACAATTCGCATGCGATAAGTCCAACAAGTGATCGCCAGTTACCAGATTCTCGTTATCCAAAACTTGAGTATTCTTCAATTTGTAATTCGTTATTGAGCATTTAACAGGATTGTTTGTAAACAGAGTATTCGAGCATTTTAACTCTTCGAGGGTAAGATTAGTTAGGGATCGCATGTGCTTTATTGCGTGTGCGAGCTCTGACGTTACTTCAATTTGCACCAGTCGTAGAACTGATAATTTCGAGACGGAAAGAAATTGTATTAATTTCAGAGTCAAAAGTTTGTTGTCCGTCGTTAACGAGAAATCGGTCAAGGTTGGCACTGATTCCAAAGCGGATAGCGTACCGAGAAGAAAATAATCTTCTTCTTTGGGAATTGTCCAGAGACACCATTTAGAATTCGCAAATCTTTGGAGATTCTGAAGGGAAGCGAGGTTATGCGAGAAGGAATCAGCGGTGCTCGGAGACAGTTTTAATGAATTTTTCGCCTCTGTGGTATATTTCTTCGCGATTTGAAATATGATTTCGATTTTGCGAAGGTGTTGTGCACACTGGAATAAGTTTGCGAGTCCGTCGATAACTTCGTCGACGTGATAAAGACCGTCCAAGTAAACCGACGTTAATCCATCAAAATCGCCGACGAGTGAGTTTATCACGGGTATTGGGAGATTGACGTTTTGTGGGAGGGAATAGTTGACTCCTTTTGATCTCTGGTTTTTTGATACAGAAAAATTAAAATGTAATTTCAATTCGGTCAACTTTTGTAAAGCTGGAAGATGAATTGCGTCTTTGTACTCGCTATTGTCTGCAAGATAATCGATTGTTCCGTTAAACAGTTTTGTGCAAGTTTGTAAGGAATGTGCTGTTGCAAAGTGAATTTTAATCGAGTTGAGAAAGTGCGCGTAGTTGCAGTTATGGTCGAGGTAGAGGGTACTGAAAAGAAGCGAAGACAAGAGTTTGAATACCGTTTTGGAAGTGAGCGCAAAGTTTAGGAGTGCATTTGCGCGAGGATTAACATAGTGAGGTAAATAAGCTGGAATTTGAAGAATAATTTCGACCGGGAGGATCGATACAAGTGAACTACGTTCGGAGAGTATTTTTGGAAAGGGTAGACAAATTATGAGTGTTCATTTCACAATTTTTGAACTGCCACAACTGCCACAATTCAATGTTGCTCGAAATTCTAAATGCAGATAATTCACCTCCCGAACATTTCTATAACCTCTGTCTCATACATCCATCATTCTTTGCGGAATTAATCTTCAATACAAACTACAGCAAACTCGGCGTATTCGCCGGAATGAGGCGCTGCTGCCTCGCAGATTCACATGGACGTCTACTGGAATAGATAGCAGACACAAGTCTCTACGCGGCGTTTTCGTTTCAGACACAAAAGAATATTAATAAGTCAATGATACGGACGTTGATTAAAGAACTTGGTTGTCCGGCGGATTGCTATGATGGGGCATCACGTTATTAGCGGAATACATTGAATTCGAATCGTTAGAGGAGTTGGATGAAGATATAATTATACTGATGGTTGAAGGAGGGGCTAATTTGGCAGAGGCGTTAAGAGATTTTCTTCAATTTGAGCATTTGTCGGACGTGGAGTTGATGTTGGAATCGGCGAGTGGTCACAATTTTTTCGAGTTGAGAGATTTGATTCAACGGATGTTTACATGAAATTGATGTCCGATTTATCGATATTATATCGTTCTTAATATAAGAGCTATAATTTTGCTGATTAACTCCGCCAGGTTACCATTGGAAAGCTGTTGTTTTCAATTTTGGCATCTCTCCCACATTTTTCAAAATTCGAGATGCCCAAACTCCCAATTGAAATACTACTGCAAATCTTCATTACATCAGCAAATGAATCCTCTCCAGACCATTTCTATAACCTATGTCTCGTGCATCCATCTCTAACCCCCGCCCTGAAAACAAACACATTATACGGGAAATTCGGTCCAAACACATACCGTCTCGACCGACTATTCTACCCCACCCACAAACACTGGATAACAACCAACCCCCACCACGCAGAACAAGTAATACTTTCCATGCTCCAGCATACCAAACCCTTCTGGCAGAAAAAAATTTCGCATGAAATTTCATCAGGATACAATGAAATGCGAATTGATATGTTTAATAAACCTGTGTTTTGTGAACCCCCGCCGAAAGATTTATACGAATACCAAGCGAAACATTGGATACGGGCGTCAGGTTGCGCACACAGATTATTACGGAAATGTATTAAATTTAATATGTATCATGCTGTTAGATTTTTGGTTAGCGAGTTGGGTGCGTCGGTGTCGCAGAGACATATGTGGTCGTTGAATACGAAGGATTTAGGGAGGTATAATTGTCTTTACGCTGTGTTTAACACGCAGGTTGGTGTGGATAAAAAAATGTTGCGGATGTTTGTAAAGGAGTTTGGTGCGGATGCGGATTGTTATGATGGGTATACAACGCTGATTGAAGATTATATTACGGAGTTGGATGAAGGTGTGGAGTTGGATGAAGAGGTACTGTGTTTGTTGGTGGATGGTGGTGCGAATTTGGCCGAGGCGTTGCGGGATCAGGTATATGCGGATCTTGGGACGACGACGGATTTGATGATACGGTGGACGCAGGAGAATAATTTTGCGGAGTTGGAAGCGCTGATTAGAAGAAAGTTTAGTTGATACTGATAATTATTTGTGGTTTTGCACGCAGTTAAATAGAATCTGGATAGACCGTGGTCTTTTCCGAGGTGAATGAGAACAATCAACCTAAAATCAGCCTGATGGACAAAAAAGACAAAATCTGTAACGGTCCCAGACCGGTAAACAATGTTGGGACAAAATTCACAAATCCCAATCGAAATAATCTCACGAGTATTCATACTCTCAGCTGACACATCTCCACCCGACCACTATTACAAACTCTGTTTAGTCCACCCAACCCTCTACGCCGACCTAAAAACACACTCCCTCTTCGGAAAATTCAATGTATTCACATACCGTCTCGACAGACTATTCCACCACCCCACCTACAAATCATGGATCCTACATTCGCCACGCGAAGCCGACTCGACAATTTCAAAAATCCTCCTCGCCGCACTCCCATTCTGGTCAAAAAAAGTAAAATCAGAGTTAAATTTCGGCGTATACGAAAAATCGAAGAAACAGTTTAATTGTGGGGAAATTTGTGTCCCGCCGGATGGGTTAGTTGACCCTGAACTGTTTTGGTGGGAAAGAACCGAAGGTTGTGCGCATCGGTTACTTACACATTGTGTTAAATTTGATTTAGGCAAATGTGTTTTGTATTTGTGTAACGAACTGGGTGTGAAAATTGCGCAGTTTCATTTGTGGGGTCATAAGTCATACGATTTACACAAAAAGAGTTCAGTGTATGCGGTGTTTGATGAAAAGATGAGACCGAATAAGGAGATGTTGAGATTGTTGGTTCGGGAATGTGGAGCGTCTACGGAGTGTTTTAATGGGAGGATTTCGTTGTTGCAGAAGTATGTTAATGCGGCGAAGGATGATTTGGATGAGGAGGTTTTGTTGTTGATGCTTGAAGGACATGCGAATTTGAAGCGATTATTTTCCGTCGCGAGGGAGCCACGGGATGTGGATGTTGAAGTTGCGTTGAAATGGGCGAAAGAGAGAAAGTTGGAGAAAGTGGAAGAATGGATTGGTCAGCATTGCCATTTCTTTGAATAAAATGGAACTGCCGTGCACCAAATTTTCCTTTTCTCCGCAGACTCGTCCGCACCCAGCCACTATTACCATTTGTGTCTGGTGAACCGTTCTCTGTACAAATATCTCTGTAAAACCTCGTTGTACTCCAAATGCAAGTTGTTTGTTTACCGTCCCGACAGAATATTCGTACATCCTTCATACAGATCCGTGCTAAAAAAAGATCCAAACTTCATCGAAATCCTAATTTTGCGACTACTCAAAAACGGGCGGAACTACTGGAAGTATAAAATCTCGCAGGAAATTGAATTAGGTAAATGCGAACGAGCGAAAAGTTTTTATAAAGATGACAAAAAGTTAGCGCCGGATTGGAAGTATCTTGATTGGTTCGTGTGGGTCAGGAATGAAGGATGCGCAAACCAATTGTTAAGATTTTGTGTAAGATATAACTTACAAAATGCGGTTCGGTTTTTGGTTTTGGAATTAGGCGCGAGAATGTCTGGGTTAGAGGAATGGGATCATCCTGACGGTCTTACCGTACGACATAGCTGTTTACGAGAAACCCAGAATATGTGGTTTGGGTTCCAAAAGGATATGGTGAGATTCTTGGTACGTGAGTGTGAATTTACACCAGATTGGCATGATTGTGCGGTAAACACGAGTTTGTTGGATAATTATTTGTGGAGTGAGAGGAATGAGGGACGGCGGTTTGATGAGGAGATTATTGTGTTGTTTGCGGAAGCTGGAGCTGATTTGAAAGAGTGCGTTAGGTTTCTGATGAGAGAGTCTGGTGTTAATGTACCGGTCTGTGAGTTGTTGTTGAAGTGGGCTCGCGATTAGAATTTTAAAGAACTCGAAGCTTTTCTCTTGCGAAAATGATTTGATTATTCTTTATGACTTTTGGTATTTGATCTCTGATAAAGTTTGAAACATTCTTTGGCTATGACGTAGACGGGAATAACAAACCAGGGTAGATTAAACAAAAAGAAATATACAAACGAGTAGAGGAATTGGTCGCGAGTGTTTCATTCCCGTTTGGAATTCAGTAATGTAGTAAAGCAGGACAGAGTAAATATGAACGGAGCTTACAAAGATGGAAATGGGAACGTGCAGAGGGTTTTTACGTAGCATTAAGACTCCAGTTAGTAAGGATAGCGGACCAATTAGAAACTAATTCACATGTTTTGATATGAATAAAAATGAGAACAGAAGTATTTCGTTAAAATGGATGATATAGTAAAGAAGGGAAGGAAACATACGACGCTGAGACACTCCATTGCATACAAGTAATGATCATTTGATAAATATCTGTCGTCACCCTTTGCGTATTCCCTCCACAACATTGCAAACCAGTCGGTGTTTGTTAACAGAACATCGCGCTTGAGTACCCAGTAACCCTCGAAGAATACGTGGATACAGCCCGAGAACAAGAACCACATTTCCATTGTTGTCAGAGAGAGTGGCAGTGATGGGCAATCGAGCGAGTGTCTCCCAAAAGCCCTCTGTGCTGTCTCTGCCCGTGGAGTGTCTCATCCAGGCAAGGAGACTCGTGTCCCTCCCCCACGATGCTTCCCTCGCCGACGCTTTATCCCTCTTCCGCAAGAAAAACATCTCGTGTGTCCCTATCATCTCTTCAAAGACCGAATTCGCCCTGTTGGATATTATGGATATCGTATGCGACTATTTTTTACAAATTTATACTATAATAGAATATTAATTTTTTGGTTTGGGGTGTGTTAGGCGTCGTTTGTTGCGTTCAGTTATAAACAATTAGGGCAAGTGGAATTTTTAAAAAAACGTGACGAAGTGTTTAAACTCAGATGTGTCGAATTAGCAAGTAAACACCCCCCTTTCCTTTACTCCCCCGCTTTCTGAAAACCAAACGACAAAATTATCGAATTGCTAATTTTGATTAATTTTTAGATTTCTCGGCACGGAATCAAGCTTATACCATAAAAAAAGACCTTACGATTTCACAATTAATCCATGAAATGAGACTTACTGGCTCGCATAGAGTAGTATTGGTGAATGAGGCGAATGAGATTGTGTATATTGTTACTATGAGTATGATTGTTGAGTTTATTTTATTGAATTTGGACGTTTTGTAAGTGAGCTGATATTTTGAATATTTTTATATTTATTCAGTATTTTTTTTTTCGTTTTGGTTCGGTATAGACATGAATCTGTATGTCGTTCTTTTCTAAATATCCTATCCTTTATTAATTTTGGTGTGTAGCCGGATGAACCGTTGAGTGCGATAAACTTTATAGGACAATTCCCTGCGATACAGTTACCTGCCAACGACCCAACTCACAGTACAGTCCTCGATGCGATTATTCTGATGTACAATAAAAACATTTCGTCGATTCCCATTGTCGGATCACTTTCTGGTAGTAGCAGTAAACAAGTCATTTTCAGCGTTCGAGATTTTAAGGTAAACCACCGCTTTTTGGTGTGTTCATTGTTTGTGCTGATAAATTTATTTTTAGTATATCGATAAAGAAAATTTCGAAGATTTAATGCTTCCACCTATAAAATTCATCGAAAAATACCAAGTAAAGACCCTTTAAAAACCATTCTACTACCGTTCTCTATCTCACTATCTCACTCTGTAGAACTACTCAAAATCAACCGCGTTCCAGGATACATCACTAACACTCCGCGACCTCCTACGGAAAATGGTCAACGAATCAATCCATAACATGTACTTTAAATTCTCTTCCAATCGTGATGTGAACGATCCAATCCCAACAACTCCTACAAATAAGCGAGTAAATCAATATAATTCTTCGATGATGGAGGCGCAGTTACCTACTCCAACGCCGTTACTTCAGTCTCAGATTTTGGCGTATCAGAGTATTGGTGACAATTCGAAAAAGTTGGAGTCGAGTGATGTTGATGGGAAGGAGAAAGTAAGTATGAATGGTGTGAATGGAGGGGATACCATGTTTTCGGTTATTACGAATATTGATGTGGTTGATTTTCTTTTGGAAGATTTTCTTATTGATGTGTCTGATCAAGATGAAGAATAAAACAATAAAGTAAAGATATGATTTGATACAATGTTTGGCGCAAATTTGAATGCTGGTTGACAAAAAATCAATTCAATTTTTTTATTTCTTCAGTCTGATCTGAACTATTTTTTTGTTTTAATCTAATGATTTCACAATAACCCCTGCAAACAAAAAAAAAAATTAATATTAACCTCACTAAAAGTGACAAAATCAAAAACTTCATACCAGTTCCGACAGTTCTTCCTCCTTCTCGCACCGTAAACCGCAACCCTTCATCCATAGCGACAGGCGACGAAGTCTCCAACTGCATCTCCACATTATCCCCCGGCACAACCATCTTATCCTCCTCCCGATTCTTTTTCCCTTGCTCAGTCTCGGGCCACGTCAACGTACACGTAATATCCATCGTTCGCGCATACATCTGCGGCTTGTAATTCTCTACAAACGGCGTGTGTCGGCCTCCTTCTTCTTTAGTCAAAATGTAGATTTGTGTCAGGAACTTTTTGTGTGATTTTATTGTTCCGGGGAATACGACTACTTGTCCTCGTCGTAATTGGTCACGTTTTAATCCTCGTAGTAGTAATCCGGCGTTATCTCCTGCTTCTGCTCGGTCAAGTTCTATTCACCAGTTGAAAGAATAAAATTAAATTAAAAAACTGTAGAAAATGCAAGATTGCGCTCGTCCATACCTTTGTGGAACATTTCAATTCCAGTTACAGTAGTCTTCAAGGTACTTCCAAACCCAACAATTTCAATTTCACTTCCCTTTGTAATGGTTCCCCTCTCAACCCGTCCAGTACAAACCGTACCTCGTCCAGCAATAGAAAACACATCCTCAACCGGCATCAAGAACGGCTTATCAAGATCTCTCGCTGGGGTAGGAATCCACTCATCCACCGCCTGCATCAACTTCACAATCGCCTCCGACCCAATCTCCGGCTGTCGTCCTTCCAAAGCACACAACGCCGACCCTTTAATAATCGGCGTCGTATCCCCAGGAAACCCATACTCCGATAACAAATCTCTCATCTCCATCTCCACCAAATCCAACATCTCGGGATCATCAATAGCATCAACCTTATTAACAAACACCACCAAAGCCGATACTCCGACTTGTTTCGCGAGTAACAAGTGTTCACGCGTTTGCGGCATTTGTCCGTCGGTGGCCGAAACGACAATTATCGCACCGTCCATTTGGGCTGCACCCGTGATCATGTTTTTTATGTAATCTGCGTGCCCGGGACAATCGACGTGCGCGTAGTGTCGTTTTTCGGTTTGGTATTCTACGTGGGTTGACGAAATTGTGATTCCTCTTGCTCGTTCTTCCGGTGCTTTATCAATCGAAGAGTAATCTCGGAAATCTGCTCCACCCTTTTCGGCCAATACTAAAATGACATAATTAAATTGGTTCTTTTTATGGGTGGAAAAGGGAGGTGGGGTTACCTTTTGTGATTGCGGCGGTAAGAGTTGTTTTTCCGTGATCGACGTGACCGATTGTTCCTACGTTGACGTGGGGTTTGTCTCGTACGTATGCCATTCCACGGGATTGAGAGTAAATTGAGCTAGAAATTTCTAGAGACCATGGTTTAAAATATTAAAACCACAGAGTTGAGTCAAATTAACGTACTGAAGGAAGATTGGATTGGAGTGAACAGAGTCGGGAGTTGTTGAGAGCGGTAAAATGCAGGCTAATAAAGATATACAATTAAAAAAGGTCAGCGGGTTGAATTCAACGTAGAGACATACTGAAGTAGCGCATTTTGCTAAATAAAAGAAATTAGAATCCAATTCAACGGGAAATAAACACAGTAAATACATGAGAAACGGGAAACTGCGGGGAGAACCGAGTTGGTTTTGGATAAAAGAGAAGCGTGACGACGAATAGACGTGACCAGTCTTTGCATCTTCACTTTCCGGTCGCTGCCGAGTTTTTTTGTTGTCAACAATTCAAGTTCTGTTGACAAATTGCGAATAACACGCATATTCTTGTGATTAAAGGTGATTCCATGATTATATTCATTTAGTTTATTTCGTGAGTGTGTGAAAATAAAGTTTTGAGTTGGTTTTTGGGAAATTGGTTTTGGTGCGTGATCTCTGGTACATAACGACATTATGTATTGGTTTTTTTATAAAACATTTTCAAATTTGTTTGAAATTAACGGGGAAAAAAGTGTGAATTGTGGATCATGCCTAGAGATTGCTGGTTGGCTTGGAAATTTGACATCCTCCAAAAGAAAAAATCCAATTTTTCGTAAGTTTTCCCAAATCCATTCCAATTCTATCTCCCTCCAAATTTTCCATTTCGTTACATTCTCACCCTATGCATTTGAATATTTCTCAATTAACCCCATGTTTTATTCACACTCTAGTTCCATAACTTATTACGTTTAGAAACTTTTATTAAATACAAATATGGGACAACAAGCTTCGAAATCCGAAAAACCTGAATTAAGAATGGTCATTATGGGTCCACCAGGTATTAATATTCATTATTTTGGTGCCATCGCTAGAAAGTGTAAAAGTATTAATTTGATCTATTGGAAAAGGTGCTGGAAAGGGAACCCAATCACCAAGAATAAAGGAGGAATATTGCGTTTGTCATCTTGCTACTGGTGATATGCTTCGAGCTGCTGTTTCAGCCGGAACTCAGGTATCGCTTATAATTGTGAAAATGTATAAATTATTCTAAACTTTTCTTTTTATCCGTCCTTCTTATCCAAACAATATCTATTCACGATCCCCAAACAACAACGCCCAATAATCGCAAAAATTTATCCATATATGTGAATTCAGCTCGGAAAAGAAGCCAAAAAAATAATGGACGCCGGAGGATTAGTATCAGACGAAATCGTAGTCGGATTAATCAAAGACAACTTGGAAACCAACCCCGAATGCGCAAAGGGATTCATTTTAGATGGATTCCCACGAACCGTGCCACAAGCTGAAAAATTGGACGAAATGTTGAAATCAAAGAACCAGAAACTTAACCATGCGGTTGAGTTGCAGATTGATGATTCGTTGTTGGTTGCGAGAATTACGGGGCGGTGGATTCATCCTGCAAGGTATTTCGCATATTTGTGCAAATTTTTTAAGAGCGGTGTAGATTGATTGTATTTTTACCTTGTGATTGTGATACTTTAGTGGACGATCTTACCACAAATTATTTAACCCACCAAAAGTTGACGGAAAAGACGATATCACTGGCGAACCCCTAATCCAAAGATCCGACGACAACGCACAGGCATTAACGAAACGTCTTGAATCTTACCATAAATCAACTACCCCTGTTGTTGGATACTACAAACAAAAGGGAATTTGGAGTGGAGTTGATGCTTCGCAAAGTCCAGAAGCGGTTTGGGCTAGTTTGTCGAAGATTTTCTCACAGACACATTAAAATGGGTTGCAGTCTGGGATTGAAGACGGGCGTTTAATTTTTTTGTTTTTTGTTTTACTGTGTCGTTTTTGGTTTTCTGTTAACTGCACTCTATCGAATCTAAAAGAATGTGTTGTTTTTTTTTTGTTCGTTTTCTAATTTCTCTGGGGATAAGAATTTTTCTGCTTTAAAGAAAAAATAATTAATTGTTTAAAATAAAAAAACAATATTAATGCGATTACGATTGCCTCCTGGGTTTATGAGGCCTATGATCAAAACGGATGTTTTTTTAAGTTTGGATTCGACCGAAAGCCCGAGTGAAGTAGATTGATGGTCTGATAGATCTCATTCCCTGGACGAGACTGAAATACCATCCCAGGGATGATTCCAAAACTGGTAAATCACACGGAAATTGGACTCCGAAGCCTCCGAGTCAAAATGATGAAATTTCCAAGAAAACTGTTGTCCACTTTGCCAAACCAAGTTTTTTTTATCAAGAGATAAAAAAAAGGAGAGATCAAACATCCTATTATAGATATAAATATGCACCGATATTGCAATAAACGGATATATTGAATCAACCCTGTCTGTGCGTAGAGAAACGCGACCCTCTTGTTGTTCCACCAAAAAAAGGTCTGTGCACCTCAATATTAAACAAGACAAAAAACTCCGACAAAACAAATAAAAAAACAGATTTTGTTTTAAAATTTAGA
>JADGJK010000129.1:0-53775 GCA_027600645.1 Nowakowskiella sp. JEL0407 | reverse complement strand
ATTTTATAAATATAAATTAGATGAAAAAGCATCGGAACGACTCCCAAAAATCGAACGATGGCACAAAACCGGTGGGATTCTGTTAATCAGTTACGATTTATTCCGAATTCTTGTCCAAGGTCCTAAAGATCCCAAACCGACCGTTGAGATTGTCAATGAAGATAGTGATGAATCTGATGGCGGGAATGATGAAGTTGAGGTGTTGGAAGTTGGTACTGTAAACCGAAGTTTGGAAGAATTTGAGAGGGTTTGTCAGTATTTGGTTGACCCGGGACCGGCTATTGTTGTTGCGGATGAAGGACATTTGGTAAGTTTATAATTTGTTGGCGGAAAATGTGAGATTTGACATTGATTTTTTTTATCTAGTTAAAAAATGCGGCGTCGCAGCGAAGCAAAGCAGTAGCAAGTATCCATACGCCGACAAAGATTTTACTTACCGGAACACCGTTACAAAATAACCTTATCGAATACTGGTTAAATCATATTTTCCATAATGTTTATCTTTTTATTTATTTATTTGTAGGAATATGATCAACCTGGTCTTCCCCGGGTACCTCGGTGACCAAAACGATTTCCGAATTAAGTTTGAAAGGCCGATTAACGATGGACGGTTCAATGAATCGCAACACCATGAGATTATTAATTCGTTGAAAAAGTTGAGAATTTTAACAGAGATAATTCGACCTATAGCGAAGCGGTATTTTTATTTTTTTCTAAAATTAATATTGTTTACGATTAACTTTGTATTTTATTTTATTAACTTTTATTTCTTTTAGCCGAACTATTGAGGACATTAAACACGCGTTGCCGAATAAAGTTGATTATTTGATTCAATGCCCTTTGACGTTTATTCAACACAAGATGTATTCGGTAGGTTAGAAAGAAAAAAAAAAAATTTTGAATATGAATAATTTATCTTTTCCCATTTTTTAGGCATTTGTGAGATTAATCGCTGGAGATTCTTACGCTTCTGGTAATATCATCCAGTACCAACACCATTTTTTAAGATTGCTAGTACATCCTTCCATATGGAGAGTAAGTGATAAATTTTTTGGTTTGATTTTTTTTTTTCTTTTTTTTTCTTAAAAAAAATCCGTATGGAATGTTGCGAGATACTAACAGAAAGATTAATAAAAATTTAAACAAGGTATCTTCGTTGGAAAGTTCACGTAAAAAGTATGTCTTGAAATGATTGATCATTTGTGAGGAATGTGAGTTTAGATTAATTTCTTATTTGTTTTTGTTTTTTCAAAGATCGTTTGAGGAAGGGAAACTTCCATTTTTGGAAAAGTTCGAAAGGATTGCTCGTATGCAGATAACCTCTTTGCTGTTTTCCCTGTTTTAAATGATTGAATTATTTTTCATTTTACATGGGAGAAGAAAATGTCGATTTGAATAAAATCGAACTATCGGCAAAAGCTGCTATTGCGCTTGATATTATCAAGCTTTCTTGTAAATCCAACGAAAAAGTCTTATTGTTTACTCATTCGTTGTCGGTGTTAGGTATGTGTTCTTTTTTTATTTGTTTCCTTCTTGTTTTTTTTTTTTTTTTGTTTATTTTTTTGTTTATTTTTTCTCATTTTTTATGAAGATTATTTCGAAGAGATACTTCGTGACAATTCGATTAGTTTTGATCGTTTGGATGGGAGTACGGTATGTTTTTGTTTTCTCAAACATTTTACAAAACGAATTGATTATTATTATTATTTTTAATTAACAGACTCAGAAAAATATATCGAAGATTACAAAGAAATTCGATTTCAATCGATCTGGCAGTACTTCAGTGCTCCTAATTTCCACAAAGGTGCATTTCTGTCTTATAAGTGAAAACCTTAATATTAAATTAAATTATCTTTTTTTTTTAGTCTGCTTCTTTTGCTTTGAATTTGACCAGCGCGACCAGAGTTATTATCATGGGAATGTCATTCAACCCGCAAGATGCTGAACAAGCTATAGGAAGGGTAATTATTGATATGTTTCGGGTGAAGTTGTTGTAATAACTTGATGGTTCCTAGGCATTTCGTATCGGTCAAAAGAAAACCGTGTATGTGTACAGGCTGATAACGTATGACACTTACGAATCCAAAATGTTTGCTGAAGGGTTGCATAAACTTGATTTATCAAAGTAGGAGTTTTTTTTGTTATATTTTGCAAGATTGCTAATGTACTACTCTTTCTATGTATTTTTCTTTTAAAAAAAACCATACAGAGCCATCGTTGACAATTCGGATCAGAAGAAGAATCAAATGAGAGATGAGCTATTGCGAAAGTACTTTTTGCTCCCGACCAGTGATGTACCTTTGTACATTCCACCAGAAGGAGTGGATTTTGAAGATGAGATTCTGGAACAAGTGATTGCAAGGTTCGATTGTTTTCAACTTTGTTAAAAAATAAATCTTTATTTGTTTGTGTTTGTAGACACAAGATATGCAATTTACAAAAATCTGAAGATTTATTCAAGGTAGAGGAAGTTCAGTTGTCTAAAGAGCACATCGAAGAGTGTGACCGAGAGATGAAATTGATGACGGTTGTTGACGAAGAATGAATTGACGGTGAAATGGATTTGTAATTAAGAAAATTTAAGTTAAATAATATATATTCTTTTTTTCAATTGATTACAAATGTTTTTTGCAAATTTGTATGTTTTCGAAGAATTACTCCTGCTTCTTGAAACAGTGATGATGTGAGTTCGTCCATTCCATAATCCAGTGCGTAAACTACTTCATGAACTCCTGCCTGAACGATTTTTTTAGCGCATCCTAGACACTACAGAAAATAATTTAGTTTTGTCTCTTGTTGAATTTAATGAAAATTACGACAAAATACGCACCGGACAAGTATTACAGTAGAGAATTGTTGGTTTTCCGGCATCAATCCGTTCTCGTCCGGCTTCTAAAATCGCATTCTAAAAAGAAAATGAACATTAAGAAATTCAAGAAAACCCAAATCGTTGTTCTTTTTTTACTTCTTCAGCATGGAGACAGAGACATGTATCCAGTTTTTCACCGCAAGAAGTTCCCAAATTGCATCTTCCGCAGCCTCCTTCATTGCAATTCCTAACCCCTCTCGGTGTCCCATTGTACCCTGTAGCAATAATTCGCCGATCTTTTACCAGAACCGCGCCTACTCTTCTTTTCATACAATTTGATCGCCGCGCAGCCAAATCACACAACTCGATAAAATAGCTATCCCAAACAGGTCTGGTTCTATCGATATGAGTTAAGTCGATTTGATTTAAATGTTTGAAAAGGTCTTCCAAAGAATTCGATGAATTGAGGATACGACAATCTGTTTCGGCGAGAATACGGTATAATCCTGCAGATTGTGAATCAGTTACGTTTGGTGACGAGTATAGTAGCTTTTCATCGAGATCAACAAATTCTGAAAAAGTTAGTTTGCGGGTTTGGGTTGGTTGTTCAACTTGTCTGAATAAATTGCAAAAATCAAGTTAGACGCTTATCATAGATGAATCAACTAAACAAACCTTTTCTCGTATCGTTTAAATCGTAAGCTCAATGGTGCTTCAACTGTTACAAGAAGAAACCACGGTCGTTTGTGAAGTAATCTCAACAAATCCCAATCGACAATATGAGTTAGAACAAAATCTTGTCTCCAGTGTTTAAGAACATAGTTATGAGCCTCCTCAGACGTTCTGAAATTTAGTTGCTTGGGATTCGGTTGAATTGAAAGTGCTTGTAGATCGTTTAATGTCGAATAATCTTCTTTGAGGGTTGGATCAATGTGTATCCGCGTAAAGGAGTGATATTTTACGAGGTATTCGGCAATGGAATTCTTTCCTGTCGCAATCAGACCTGCGATTCCAATGAACATCTTTTTTTTTTCCAAGCTGTCTCAAACGGTTTGTGTTCAACTCGAAAATTCAATGTAAGTGTTCCTGAATTGTTTTTTCTTTCTGTTATTCTTTGTTTCATATGTATTCTTGTCTTCTTGGTGATATATCTCTTTTCCAAGACATGAAAAGGTTTAAAATCCTTTGGAATTGCAAAACCCCGACATTCAATTGAAAAAGCGTTTCTCGTTCCTTCAAAAGATTGGAGATTCCTATTTTATGTTCGTTATCATAAAAACCAATACTAACACTCTTCTTTCTTGATCACATATATCTTCTTTCACAAAATAGAAATTCGTGATCATTCGTAAAATGGGAGAATCGAGAACCGAACTTTTAGCGTGGTTAAACGATTTGCTGCAGCTCGGTCTAACTAAAGTAGAACAATGTGGAAGTGGAGCTGCTCATTGTCAGATTATGGATTCCATATATCGCGATGTAAAAAAATTTTTGATTCAATCGGTTTAAATCTTTTTGTTTTTTCATGGTTAACATGCTTTCTGATGATTTTTAGGTACCGTTGTCGAAAGTTAAATTTAACGCAAAACACGAATACGAATATATTGCGAATTTCAAAGTTCTTCAATCGACTTTCGACAAACACAAAATCGACAACTTTATCCCTGTTGAGAGGCTTGCAAAATGCAAATTTCAAGATAATTTGGAATTTCTTCAGTGGATGAAAAAGTAATTTCAAGAATATTGATCCTTTTTCCTCAAAATTCATTCTCTTTTGAAGGTACTGGGACCAATACTATCCTGGAGGTACGTATGACGCTGTTGCGAGAAGAAAAGGTATCGGATCCGACGCTGTAGTTGCCCCGCCCCCGGTGTCGATGCCAAAACCTGCCAAGATCCCAGCAAAGAAACCACCGACTGGTTCATTAATTGGTGTACCTCAAGTTTCTGCTCGAAACGGATCGGTCGGATCATCTCACGGTATTGCTGCTCCTGCTGCATCTGAATATACTCGCCGCGTCGGAAACAATCAATGGGAACATGAGAAAGCTGAGTTGGAAGCGGAATATCAAAAAATGTTGGAGGATATGACGCAGCAAACGATGGAATTGAAGGTTACTATTGAGCAGGTTGAAAAGGAAAGAGAGTTCTACTTCTCGAAATTAAGAGAGATTGAAATGTTCGTTCAACAACAATTGGATCCTCACGGTACCGGCGTTAGTGAACTAGAACCACCAGTTGAACAAGTGTTGCAAGAAATTCAAAGCATTATGTATCGAACTGAAGATGGATTTGAAGTTCCGGAAAATGAAGCAGCTGAAGAATACTAAAAACGAGAACACCCTTTTTTGTTTGATCTGTTTTTTGTTTGTTTTCATTATGTCCGAAGTTTAAACAGTCTGCCCATTTTTATACACTAAAACTTTATTAAAATATTTGGACTATTTATCGTGCAGATATGTTTAATTAAATATTTCCTGTGTGCTTTATTACAAATTTTAGCACAAAAACATGATCAAGTTTGATTACACAAAAAAGAAAAGAAAAGATTCATAAGATCTAAGCATTCATGCTTACGTCACTCATGGCGAACGGGAGTTCCATATCACGAGGAATAAGAACTGCGTTGATCGCTTGAATAACACCATTTTCTGGTTAAAAAAGATTTAATAATCGATATCAGAAGATGAACCGAAATTAACTAACCGGCAAGGTAATCAGCGCAATAATTCTGAATTCTCGCTTCACCTTTATTTATAGTGAAAATCCATTGGCTTGGTTCATGAGTGTTTTCGTGCGAGTTGTGTTTTTCGCCTTCACGAGGGCATGCGGTGACTTCCAATTCTTCATCGCGGTAAAGGGTGCGGACACGAACTTTTTTCTCTTTCATCAAGTCGCAAGAGTAGAGAATTTTTTTGGCGATCTGTTGAAAAAAGGAATAAAAATTAGTGAAAATCAAAAGAAAAAATTATTCAAATCTTACGTGGTATTGAACGATTTTTTTCAAGTCTTTGCGTCCACGAGGAGAGAATAAGTAGATCATATTTTGAAGACCAAGAGTTTTCCTGCGTGAAAAAAATATTTTATAGGAATGTCCAGGGAAAGGATGTCGTCTCCTTACCAAGCCGAGTTCACTGGAGCGTAAATAGTAACCCCTTTCATATCATCGATTTTGTCAGTCAATTCGGTCTTCGCAGCCGCAAGTAAAGCGCTTGAAAATTCTATTTTTGTAAAAAGAAGGAGTTAAATCGGCGAAAAGCACGAATTATTGAATTTGCTGCTCACCAAATGGAAGTTTGGCCATCATTTCGGACGATTCAATCTATTCGAGCAAGGAGAGAGTTAATAGAAGATCTTTTATCGCCTTTAGGAATTTACCGGTGGACACAGAACGTGATCAAGAGCAAAAATAATACCGTTCTTCGCTTTCTTTTCGTCCGAATGAACTCTAGCGTAACCGTTCTGCAAATAGAAATTTTTTTCAAGATAAAAAAATTAGTTCAAACATAAGTTATTAAAATCAGACCGAATCTACTACCAAATAGTACTGTCCAAACATTTCCACGACCTTAATCTTTTGATGACGATCACCGAGTTCAGATTCACGCAGGTTAGACGAAAGCAATTTCCCGTTAAACAAATCCTTGATCGAGACTTGATCGTGGACGATGTGGTATCGCAAGATTTCTTCCATGTCCTTCTTAGGGTCGCTTGGTTCTTTGGATTCGTCCCCGTTGTCTCGGTCACGGTTTCGACGTCTGCGGCGGTCTTCACGAAGGTTTTCCATTACGTTTTCGATTTGTTTGAAAGCCTATATCAAATAAAAAAGCAAAAATTTAGAAATTATTCATATAATGTCCTTTTTGCTTGTCTTTACCTCGTTCGTTGGAGCTAAAAATGTAATTCCGTCTTTGCCAATGTCGTCTCGGAGCCCACGGTGCTTCAAAAGTACGAGATTAGACCGTTCGGAGAAAGAAAAATAAAAGAACGAACCTCTTCCAACTCTTTGACGATTTTGCTAAATCTTTTGTCGTTCCGCAAGACATCCACTGTGAAGCCAACGATCAGTTGAAGAATCAATCACGGTAAACAAAGTAACTCACAGATGGAATCCTCTCCGCGAAAGTCCCTCTCATCCGAAATAACAATATCTCTCATAAATCCATCCTGTTCGAGTTCCAGATTAAAGATCAACGGACTCGCATTGGCTGGCGAAGACATGAAGAAAGTGGCGGCAACGAATACCAAAGCGCTAAGAATCGCAGATTTCATTGATTGCTTGTTGTGTTGAAATGATAATATGTTTTGAATGATATTTTCTCTGGTTTATCAGCTCTTTTTATATTGGAAAAACGTGTGAATTTGTCCATCAAATTCCCACAAATTTACTAATTGTTGCAGCAGATCTTGTGGGAAAAAAATACCGAAAAAAGCAAATATGTGACAAAATAGCCTTCAGTGGTGATCAAATTAAGCGATTCTTCACAGTATCCAAATACATTTATTCCGGGATTTTTATTTTAATTTGAAGTATTATTGTTGAGAACAGTATATTCCAGACTTCACATTCTCTTCTGGCGATTGAATAGGCGACTGTACCGGTGACTGTAGTGGCGACTGCAATGGTGATTTGTTTAGTTCGGTCGTTGATTCATCTTCCTGATCATCATTTTCAGACGCATCTGAACTCTCAGATTTCGGAACCGCCCTGTTCGCACTAACACGACGTGTACTCTTCCGACGAACCGCTTGAAGCTCTGCAATATCAATTCCTCTCAACCTCTTATCAAACCAGTCACCGTCTTCATCCCCCGATATTGGCGTCGGCTCCCGAATAATCTTTCGCTCTTCTGAAGGTGGACCCACTCTGAGTCGTATACGTTGAATTTTGGGTGATATTCCATTTCCTTCAATCACTGATGATGTACTCATCGCGGGTGATGATTGCCGGTCCTCTTCCGTCTTTTGCGACAACCTTTTCACACGCTTCTTGTAAGGACCCCTTTTACGAACATTCCGTACAGGTTCAGGTGCTAGATCTTGCTTTTGTGCTCTAATCAATCGTTTCAACTTCTTCTTCTTATACTTTTCCAAATAGATAAGGGGTATATCATCAATGTCTAGGTCGCTAGAGGATGACGAGGCAAAGGTCTCCGAATAGTTCATTGGCTTATGACTTCTGCTACTCCGGCGAATTCGACCGCTGGCGGATTCATCATCAACGAAAATCGATTCTTTAGCTTCATCATCGTGAATATCTTGCAACATTCTCTTGCGAATTATCTTTCTACGTTGTAAAGAATTCACAGACGGCTGTATTTCGACAAGAACATCTTCGGAAGTCGGTAAAATCACCACTGGGACCAAGCTAATCTTCTGCGTTTTATTGGGTTCCACAGCGGTTTGTTCCGGGCTTTCGTTTCGTTCAGAATGTTTTTGTCCTATTCGGTTTTGCTGTTGCGAATTTTCCAAATCTGCATCATTCACTCCTTCATTTGGCTCTATTTTCTTCACTTTCGTATTAATCTCAATCAGTTCGTCGCCTGTGTGTTCAGAGGGGATGTCTTCCCAAAAGTCACCTGTGGTGGTATCATTACAATTGCCATTCACATAAGGTCTGTCATCGCAATCGGGATTGTCAACTTTCTCACCAAGATCAAACTCTCTTTGAGCTTCGGAACCGTTCACCGATCCGTTAAGCGATGCATTTGGGTGGCTTCCGTTGACAGCGCTCACGAAGCTACCAAAATCGAAGCTGAACTCCGAACTTGTTGAAGAATCGCTGGTAACGCTGCTTTCAAAATCGCTACTATCTCCCGAAGATATCGATTCCAAGTCATCCCCACAAAGTTCTTCCAGTCTTGCCAACTCTTTATCTCTTTCAGCCTTTTCTCTCATCAAATCCACTAATTCGTCCCAACTTCTCATCTCTCCTTTATTACCTCTCCGACCATCACCGTTTACAGCTTGCTTACTGACAACACCAGTCCCCTTATTCAGTCTATGTTGCTTATCCTTCTCCAACTTCAATTTATATCTATCTCGCAAATTCCGAACAAGCAAAACTTTCGTGTCGCTCAAAAAACCTCGAACTTTCATCGCTTCTTTAAACGTTTTACCTAATGTCGACTCAATCATCGAGAAAGTAGTGGAGTACGGTTGTTGGTTTTCGATCAGTCGAACCGGAGTTTTAAATTTCGAAACGGGCTTTGGTGCCAGCCAGAAGTCTATCAATGTGCCCGGTCCTTTTCCATTCTTTGCTTGCGTTTCTGCTTGTGCCTGCAGTTGCAGTCGCGTACTGGCTTGTGAAACTTTGTTTTTAACCGGCTTTGCGCTCTTCGTCTTTCTCTTCGGCTGCGTATCTATTTTGCATTGGTTAGGAAAGAAAGTAAAAATATCTCTTAATCTACCTTTTGTGGCGGCAGTTTTCTTATTCACACCAATTAATCCTTCACAGTTGAATGTCAGTATCATGAGGAAAAGATATTGGGTTTCGTTACCTCTACACTTTGAACTTCCACATAAGCAACGTTCCATAACCCCAAAAGCTTCGAAACGATAATCGTACGTTAGTTCTGTTCCCTCTGTAATATTATGCAGCGCAAATAATCCAACTCGATATTCCCCGTTCACCCACCTTTGTTAATTATGTTAAAAGCTCAAAATTTTGAAAGTATTGAATTTTACCATTTCTCAATATAACAATTTGGTTCACAGCTGTGATTAACGAATCTCGCAACCGTTCCTTTCTTTGTTCCATCAATGACCTCTCCATTGTAATAATCTAACAAGTAATGACTTTTGCAGTTGGCGTAGTCTGTTCGAATACGTTCCAAGCATGTTTGCTGCGAAATAATCTCCCCGCGATATTCAATTATCAGAGTGTCGGAAATGATCAACTTTTTAGTTCGCAGTCCGTAACCTCGGCCGGCAGTCTAAGTAACTTTGTTATTAGAAAATTCATTATCACACATACTGAGATATACCCAAAAAACTTCAAGCCCAGGATAAGCGTCCAACTTCTGAAATCTTCGATTCTGACACAATGAACCTGACGGACACATTCCCTCTGTACATTCGATTAGCATACATCTGAATTATTTCTGTAAGTTAACACCGTATTTCTTACAAACCAAAAGATTATACCTGTTCAAACAGTCTTCGAGACATCCAGCTTTAGCTTTCGGATCCGGTTTGCAAGCGCAAACCGGAACATTGTCAGGTTTTATTGGTTTTCGATCAACATAGATGTCTGTGAAAAGTTTTAAGCAATCGAGTAGAACAAAAAAAAGAAGAAGAAAGACATACTGGCATTAATATGTTTAAATAGTGGTGGTTTAGGTGGTCGTCGTTGGATCGACCGCTACCAATAAAAGATTTAGATTCAAAAAGATTACTTTTAAACAAAACCTACGGAGGAGAACTCATTCTCTTTTCTCAAGTTGTTGAATAATAGCATATCGTATGGCAACTCGAACTCCGTCTCATTCTTTAACATTTCGGACACTTCCTCAGGCATCGTAAATCGAAATCTAAGGGCCCGATTGTTGTGATTATTTCTATGCGATTTATCTATTATCAAATCTCTCGACTCTATGGACTGATTTCGACTGCCAATGTCCTGGTTTTGTGGACCGAAAAATTTCCTCGGTTTCGATTGTGCACTTATACTTTTTATAAACGTTAGTCGAGGGGCCTCACTTCCTGAATCCTCTGCGTGAAGTCCGGAGTGAAGGTATTTCTTAGATTCATAAAGTACGGACAGTTTTTCAGGAATGTATTGATTCCACTCAGATTCCAGATCTCGCCAAATTTGACCGAAGATCAGAGGATGGCCGTTTTCATGTTTTCCATTCTTTACCTTGAAGTAATTTTTTGCTTTATCGCGTGTTCGAAGTCGACCAAGAGATGACGTTTCGGAAGTGGAGACGTTTTTGGGAGGAATCTTTGTCGGCGATATAGACGACTGTTCCAATTTTGCTCGTATCGTCTGCAAATATCCCCTCGGTTTCGGAGGCTTCACAGATGATCGTAGCGACCGTTTCGTTTCCGGTGATTCCGTACGTCGCTTTTTAGTTTGAATGGGATGTTGTTTTTCCAACTCTATAACCTCTCGCTGTGACTCGATGTCTTCTGAAGGGGGCGTCGGCTCGATTTCAGGAATTTCAAGCGTAGGTGTATTCATATCATGGACCTCTTCATCTTTCTTCTTCAGTCTCCCCACAACTTTAAGAGTCAACTCACCCAAAGATTGATCCGAATTACCACTATCATCAGCTAGTAGATTTGGAATAGCACCGTAAAAAAACCTATTTATAATTGACATCGTCGTTCGAGTCGGAATAACAGCGGTTGGTGCAGATTGGTAGAGTAAATTGTTGTTCGCTGGGATAAGTGGCATTTGGAGAATATTGGGGGGTACTTGATTAGAGAGGAAGTTATTAAGAAAAGGAGAGAATGGGATAGACATAGAATTTTCGAGTATGTGTGGAAATTTCGGCAAATTATTTTGGGAGAACACTGCATGAGCTTTTTCCCGTAGGTTTAATGCTAAATTTTTGTCTTCCATGAGTTCAGAATCCGTCGATGACAAGTCACTAAGGTCGTCGTCGTCGTCGTTGTCGATAGAATCAATTCCGTTTTCAGATGAATAGTCGAATTGTACGAGTGGTTGGTTACCGTTTTCCTGATCTTCTTCTTCACTACAATCTGACGGGTCCAAATTCAGCGAGTTGTCCTTGTTGATCCACCAAAACGGGAAAGCGAAGTTGTCTAGCTCATCCAAGTCTTTCGCAGGTGGACTGGAATTGAAGAAGAAACGAATCTGCTCACTAGGCGGTCCAGGAGGAATATCCATTTGGACATCTTGAGAGTAGAACTCGATAGAATCCTCTTCGGAAAACGAAGAGTTATTCAAATTGGAAGATTCCATGATGTTTTTTCTTCTGTTTTTGACAGTCCGCAACCTTCACCATGAACATGCACGATTCACTTTAAAAATAAAGCTTACAGATTAAAGTGGAATTTGTTTATAATTGGATAAATTGTATTAACTTATTCGTCCATGAAATATGGGCGTATAGTGAGTTACCACGGGTCAAATGGCCCGGAAGTAAAGTTATTTGAAACAGAATTGCAATTTCATTACCAAGATCTAAAAGAAAAAATCTTAGTTTATCGTCATTTCAGAAACACGACGACGCCTTTGCCTGTGAAAAGTAAGATTGCGATGGTGTAACAAAGCGATTGTGATGAACAAACAACTTCAGACACTGTCGATACTTTTAACGCAGTGGACTGAATCTCACGGAAGTTGTAAAAATCTGTGGAAAGAATTGTCCGATATTGCTCTCAGATTCGACTCTTGTCTTTCGTTTCATTCAAAATCCTACTCGCATCCTTTAGTTGGCTCCTTCCACACCCATCCTTCCCATGCTCTGAATCTTGACTCTTTAGATTTGCTTCTAATTGACCCTACCAATTCTTTGGCTCCTATTTTACCCTTTCTTTCTCTCCCCGTCGGCGTTACAATCTTAGATGAAATTGACCAAATTTCCCTCAATCAAGTGCCCGATCTTATCCCCCCTTTGGATGCACCGCAATTAGTTCCCTTGAAAGCGCCATATAAATCAACCATGGTTTTTGAAGATACAAGTGCGAAAACAGTTCCCAACAACAAATACACCTCCCAACGTTCGACAACTTTCAAACCAGAACCTACATTATTGACATCATCAGCTTTGATAACTCATATAATCAAACAAAAAGAGTCGGTAGTTCATGATTTGCTGTCTCAATTTACGCAACAACCCGTATCCCAAAGTAAATCTGATGAAGATTCCAGACCCCTGTATAGCATACTACGTGACATGCAGAATCTCCGACGAGAATCAATTCTGAAAGGACTAAATTATCTTGACGAAGAAGAGATTCCTGAGGACAAAGTCATAACGTCGTTGGAAATTGCGAGTTGGATCGATTTCCTGGTTGGAAGATACGAGAAGGAGTTTGCGATATTGGAAAACGTTGTGAGAGGATTATCTTTCGAAACTTCTGATGAAGAAGATGGAGAGAGTAAAAATAATCTTGAACTAAGCTATTCACGATGGAAAGACGGTGGATCCCTGGAGTGGGATTTCGAGCAGGAAATTTGGGAGAAAGTGAAAATTGCGGAAAGTTTTTCGTAAAAGATTTTATTTTTCGCATTTGGTTTTGAAACTGCTTGGTTTGAGCCATTATCACTCCAATTCTAAAAAAGAATTTCGCTCTCAATGTTAAATCTGTGCCGGAATCGCTGCAGTTCTCTTCGAGGAAACTTCTTTCTGTCCAATAAATTTGCCTATAGGATATGGATACCTCCTCGTTCAGACTTTTCCTCGTCGTCAATCAATTGCGCGGAAAAAACTTCGTCAAAAATCGGGAACCATATCAGAGACATGATTAAGGTTTTCTATAATAAAGCATAAAAGTTTGTATGAGCTTGGATGTGACTTTGAGTTTATAGGTGCAAGGGCCGATTACAATTGCTCAATACATGCGACAATGTTTAACAAATCCACTCGGGGGCTATTATATGATAAAAGATGTATTCGGAAAACATGGCGACTTTATCACCGCTCCAGAAATCTCTCAATTGTTTGGCGAGGTTAAGAATTTCTCATCAGACAAAAAGTATTATTCTTTAATGTTACCCTGCAGATGATTGCAATATGGTTGGTCTCTGTTTGGTCAACGCAAAATCTTATTGCTAGATCATGTCGCTTAGTGGAGTTGGGACCAGGTCGTGGAACTTTAACAGATGATATTTTACGAGTAACTTTATTCCTTCAAATTGACACTTTGCTGAAATTGTTTTTCTTTCAGTTACTGAATCAAGTTGAAATAGTACAGCAAACAATTAGATCCGTACACTTGGTCGAAGCTTCCCCACATCTTCGCAAACTTCAAGCAGAAAAGATTATTCCGAATATTCATGATGAACTGAAAAACAATCCAAAAATTCTGGAAGGAGTATCAACTAGTGCGATTTTAAAAACGAAAGGCGATATCCCGGTTTATTGGCATGATTCAATCGATCAGGTTCCGACAGGGCTGCCGATTTTGTTGTACGCAAATGAGTTTTTTGATGCGATGGCCATACATAAGTTCAAAGTAAATATTATTCTTTGTTTTATTTCAGTTAATTTGATTTTTTAATCGATGTGATTATCAGTTGACTGAAAATGGTTGGCGTGAAATCATGGTGGATCTGGAAGAACGGTTTTTTTTAACACCCTTTCGTTTAATATGATTATTAATAAATTCTTCTCATTTTGTTAAGCTCGGATGATTTTCGCTATGTACTTTCACCAAAACCAACGACTGGCAGCGCTCACTTGATCCCTCCGTCGAACTCAAGCGATGAAATTCTAACCATACCTTACTCCACAATCCCTTCGATTACATCAACTTTATCACAAGTTAAACGATCAGCGTTCACGAACGACCCGCTTGAAGAATACCGGAAACGTATATGGAGCTTTGAAGTCGGCGATACAATTGAGATTTCACCGGATACGTTCACAGTTTCCCAGAAAATTGCTGAAAAGATTGAAGTGGATGGTGGTGCTGCATTGGTCATTGACTACGGGGACGATGAAATTGGTACAGACACTTTGCGCGCTATCAAGAAGCAAGTTGTTTCTGGTGAAATATTTGAGGAACCAGGAACTTCCGATTTGAGTTCGGATGTCGATTTTGGGCTAATTCGATTTGGATGCGCAGGGAAAGGTCAGTATCTGCATTTTTTTGTGAAAAAAAAATGTAAAAATTATAAATACTATATTTTGATGTAGCTGTGACGCTTAGCGGCCCCATAACTCAACAATCTTTCCTAAAACAACTAGGAATCGTTCAAAGAAAAGAAGTTCTGAAGCAATCAACCCTTGAAAACCCCACACTAACTGAGACTGAGAAATTTCAACTGATCGAGAACTTGGAAAGCGGTTGTGCGCGATTAATAGATACGAGTCCAACTCGCACTTCCGTTTCCGAGTCATCTAATGCAATTGCACCTGGATTTGGTGGAATGGGAAGTTTATACAAGGTTGCGACGATAACGAGGACGCAAGACCCAGTGCCGTTTGGATTCGGAGAGAATGAGTACTTGACAAAGGAGGAAATTAATGAGCGTAAGCGATTAGCTGCGGAAAAGAGAATGGAACGGGATCGCATTTGGAAGGAAAAAAGGAAACAATACCGAGAACAATTGAAGGAAGCCAAACTCGCTTCTTTGCAGGCAGCATTTGGGACGGAGAAAAAGGATGCACAAATGAAGCCAGAGGAGAGTGAAACTTTTGATTATTTTGAGTCTCAGCTGAAAAAGCACAACGAAAATAAAGAATAAGTAGTAATAAATTATAGCAGATCTGTTCTTTCAGTGTTTATTAAATTGAATTTGAGTGCGTTAAAGTAGAATGAACCATAATCAAGCATCACGAACTTCAAATTGACCAAGACCAAGATGCACCTTCGCCGCTCTCCAACCCGCAACCAATCGTCGCTTGCGTTGCATGGCTCTTCTAATCTTCACTATTCGATCCTCTTGCGCTCTTTCAGTAACATCTTCGTTGTCATCCTCATCGTCATCATCCTCACGCGATCGTTTTGCAATAAACTGTTTCAAACTCTCCATCAATGCCTGACGATCCAAGCCACCAACCATCATCCTAATCGCGTCGCTGGCTGCTTTCTCATCTGCATATACATCGTCGCCATCACTTTCTTTAGTTGCTTCTTCGTCTGTTAATTCATCCTCCTCATCATCGTCATCCATACTCTCTATTAAAGCTAGATCCTGCGTTGATGTTTTAATAAATTTGAAGAATGTAATTTAGTGGTATCTTTACCTTTTTCATTTTCTCGATTTCGACTTCGATAGGATCCCACATGTCCTCCCCTGTAATAAAAGTGAGCCAAATATAATCGCGAAATGCTTCTTCGACATACAATAAGAATCTTCGTAGGGCTTTTCGAACCTGACTTGCGTGGGAGGATGCATCCAATAGGAAAGAGCCATGTGCACTCGATCAATCGGTTCTTTAGAGTTTTTCAATCCGAGGCTCGTAACTTCATGAAACCATCCTGATATTAAAATTGATTGTCAGCGAAATCTCTCACATTAAAAACCATATCGCAAACCTGCTGGTAAATAGAGCATTTCCCCTTCCTTTATCTCGCATACAGCTTTCACTGCATCTCGCAGCAAAGGGAATTCATCGGCTGGAGTTTCCTCTTTCAATACACTGACGGGTATTTTGCTAAAACTTGGGGGCGGGGGTTTAACTTCATCTTCACTTTCCTCATCATCGGATTCTTCATCCTCGTTATATTCCACTTTAAATTTGCCTTTTAATAGAGAACTTTCTGAATGCTTGCCGTTGGTGTCGGATCCATTTGTCGCCGTCTTGTCGTCGGAATCCTCATCATCTCCGTTGCCAAATATCAGTTCATCGTCTACCAAACCACATTAATAAAAATAAAATAAAAACAAGCGAGAATGAGGTACCGCTTTCAATTTCCTCAGATGATTGCAATTTGGACGAAATCTCCATGTAGTATCTCACAGCTTCGTCTTTCTCTTTCTTCGCTGCTTTGATTTCCTTAAGTCGAGCTCGTCGCGCTATAAGAGTTCGCAATCTTTGTTCGGTCTCCCTTACTTTATAATCTGCAACGTCAATAAGATACGCTCCGTCCGCTCGTGGAAACGAAGCCTCCATGGACTCTCGATGCGATGCAATTAAATCCTGCTTTTCGCTCTCTGAAGCATCGTCCGGTAGAATGTCCGTGGAGAAATCGCTCTCAACCATCTTTGAAAAAACTAAGCACGCAATAAAAATAACTTGAAATACACATTACATCTTCAGGCCAGTATGTTATCAATCCATTCGCATGCACCTTCGCGATTTTCCCTTCAGTGTAAAGTTTACCAGCATCAATAGGTGAAAATATGATGAATTGTTTTCGGCCTTTGAGCAGGATGTATAAATTGTCAGCGAAATCATGATGCAGACCAGAGGAAGTTCCTTTCTTATTCTGTTCAGATTCCGGCGCACTTCCCATCCATAAATTAACCTGCTGTGGAATTAAATTTCCAAGCAATTCCGGGCGTATTGGGAAATCATTAATCAAAGCACTCAGTGGTTGTTGGCAAAAGCTTAGAAAATCGTCTGCAATATCGCGCTCCTTTTCAGTTTCAGGGACTAGATTTCCATCGGACTCGTTGGATTCATCCGAGTCATAATCGTCATTTTCGTCGAACTCGAAATCCTCATCTAAATCCGACTCCTCGTAATCGTCCGGAAGTTCAAGAAGTGGTTCTGAAGACGAGCTATTTTTGGATGCAATGTGCTTTTATTTTCATAATATATAATTACTTCACGACTATATTCATTCAAGAAACTGCTAACCTGATTTAAGCTATCAAGCGACAAAGTAAATCCAGAGTCGTCCTCATCATCATCATCATCGTCGTCTTCTTCCTCTGATACATCGTCATTATCACCCATTTCACTATAGTAAAAACATTATTCAGAATTCCAAAGCAGTTGTCCAAGTTCAATACTTCAATCCATATTGCGTAGTCAAGTAAAGTGATCCATTTCCTTTCTCCATCTCTTCTACAAACTCACCAAACAGCATGACCTCGCGCTTCAATCCCGAACCAAAACCATTATCAACCATCTTTTCAACCTGAACGATTTCATTCCCAGCTTTCTTTACCAAATATTCAAACGGTGAGACTTTGGAAGAAGACGGAGATTCGGTCGGAGTAGTCCATTTTTTGGCATTATATTCCGGATCGGTCAGTGCAGACGTGAAGATACAAGGTGTTCTGGTACATACATATTTCTCAAAAAACTTTTCCGGAGTAATTTTCCTGAAAGACAAACAAATGAGTGAAAAAATTAATGTCTTGGTAAATCATATCATAGATTTAACACTAATTTATAATACTTTGGGTCTATTCGATCTGGATTCCAGGAAGCAGAAGGAATTTTGAATCTATTTTCAGCTGCTTTAATTCACCTGTGCAGAGAATACCAAGTAAACTGAAATGTACCCTTTATAATTCTGTTCAAATCCACCAGTTGAACCTGTATCTTTACTGGTCGGGGCGACTTTATCCGAATTGGTGTGGTTTGGAAGATTTTGCGCGGAATTTGTGTTTGAAGATTCAGAAACAGCTTGAGCAGCGTTGACATTCTTCGATTTGTTGAAATTCTTCTTCTTTCCCATTTTTTAATCTATTCAGCAAGATTTATCGAAACGTGTGGTAATGAATATTGCTGTGGCTTGAGAACTTTTTTTTTTTTTTGGAAGAGTTTGTCAGTTGATCAACTTTATATAATCAGAGATATTCTATCTTTTTAATGAGGATTATCACCACTCAAGATAGTGGATTCTGTTATACTTTCTTTAACCAAAATTCACATCTCTCTAACTAGGTTTTAGATCATTTTGCTTTTAATTTAAATAATAAATTCAGCGTGAAAGCTGTGGTTTCCAAAAATTACACCGGATTGCAACGACAACCCAGAGATGTAAAATATATGTAGGTATTGGCTGACTGAGTCTCAGTTAAGAACTTCATAGAAACAGCAACTTTCCCAAAGAGAGAGGCGTAGTCACACGAACTTTCTGTCAAAATCGTTGTAGAAACAACTGGAAATTTCCAGCTCGATTTATAAAGAAGACATCTGTTACAATTTGCAAAAATTTATGCACAATTTTGGACGCTTTGTTGAGCTTGCTTTTGATTGATACATTATTTTAAGATATGCTATGATTTTCCACCAATGTTCAATCTCGCTAAATTTGATCAGGTGACCGTATGACAATTGATGACGCCAATGCGCCACACTTAGTATTTAAGCTCAATTCTCCCCTCTTTCAAATATTGAACCTGTTAAAATCTAAAAAATCGTCAACCTTTCACACACTCTAATCCATATCAGCTGTTAAACGATAATGACTCGAGTACACGAAGACAAGAAAACCTCTGCGAAAGACCGACACCAACAACGAAACGGTCATCAGGGCGATATTAAAGGTGTTCCCAAGAAGTCTGGCGCTGGGAAAGGAAACTGGTACGTAAATCGCTCCAAGATGTTGATGGTTGACTTAAAAGCATCTTTACTATTTAGGGGTGCCTTGGACGATCGAGACCTCCAAGACGAATACTATGAGGAAGAGTTGTCTGGTTCCCCACCAATTGAATCGAAAATTAAGGTTGGGTTGCTTTGTTTATCAACTTTGTTCAACAAAGTTTGACATTAATTTCTGTTATAGGTCGTTCCTCGTGAATAATTACACTCCATTTCCTTAATCGGAACTCTCGAACGGCTGTCTCAATGGAATTATTACGCAATCTTGTTATAGTTTTCTTAACTTTTTCTCCATAATGTTAATTTGTTTTCGGATCGTTGGAGGTTTCGGAATTCACTGTTTGTTATATCACCAAAAATCACTCTAATAAAGCAACAATTTATTTAAATCTTTTGTTCTCTGTTCTCTGGTAATTGATTTAATCGCTGTTTTCAAATGGCTTCGATTATATCACAGACAACAATCTCACAACTAAGTTTGGCTTAATGCACGAAATTTCGCATATTGTTTTCGACTAATTACTGTATTTCTTTCAAGTAGCATCCTCCAGTCCTCTAATTCAAATATTGTCGGAATTTGATGATGCTTTGGAAGATAATTTCGACGAACACGTTGAGGAACCAATCGATACCACAACCGCATGGTGGACTGTTGTAAAATTTCTAATATTTATCCATATTCTCCCGCTGCTGTATTGGATATACGTTATTTGGCGAAATAGACGAACACTTTCACCGGAAAATCTGTAATTTTGATTTTTTTTCACATATTAATCGTACCTTACTCGAATTTAACGATCATATTTTACAGGTTACCCTTATCGAAAAAGAAAGAGGAAAGAATTCGCGAGTTGCGTGAAATTAAGCGTATTAGACAATTTCTCTGAACGATAATAGCAACAGTAAAGAACTGTACAGTTTCATTAGCATAATACATTAATGATTAATATGATATGTGTATTGATATAACAGTGCTTTCGGCAAACGAGAGTTAATTGAAGGTAGGGAACAGTTCATCGGAATTAACAAAGTCAAGGTCAAAGTGAGTGTTGTAAGGATCGAATGATGAGAAGGTGAAACCATCCATCGGTTGTTTCATGTCTGAGAAGTTGTCTGTAAAATTTAAAGTCATTTGATTATCCTGAGGAAAACCAAACATTGGCGCTGACTCCCCAATATTCTCGAATGGAAACGAAACCACGCTTCGAGTTGAAATCGCGGAGGTTGGGATCCCGACGAATTGAGTGGAGGTTGATGTGGGGCTGGTTGATTCAATGGAAGTATCATACGCACTATCCACGCATGAGACAACCGAGTCGATTGTACGAATATTGGGTTCATTCGCGAGAGCGAGCGTCGGTGGGACTGTATAACTTGATAAGGCATTCAAACCCTTCAGTCTCTCATTCTCGCTCGTCAGGCGTCGATTTTCCTCGTACAGCTTAATGATTTCTCGGTTCCGTTGCTTAATCTCCAACTCCTGTTTAGCCAACAGTTCCTGCACTCTCTGACAGTGTTCTTCCAACTTTCCTTCCATGTTCAAACTTTTCAAGTATTCATAAGTTTCTTTTCTCTCTTCGAGTTTCACGGCTGCGCTTCGAATCTGCCTCGATGTGTATTTGGTCGACTTGCTCTGGTTTAAATTTCTCTTTGGTTGGTTCATTCCCACACATGCATTGTTCCCTTTGGCGCTATCAAAACCATTTAATTTAGCAAGTTGCAGTTAGAGAATGCAAAACGCCTACCTTTGATGTCTTTTCAGCGCATCCGGACGGGACAACACCCTACCACAATAATTGCAGACAATCGCACATTTTTCCGATTTCGATGATTTGGAAGGCAAAGTTGGGTTTGAATTTGACATTCCTTGGTCGGATAAAGAGGGTACACTTATAAATTAAAGAACAGATATAAAAAAAGATATAAGAATATTAGGGGAGGAAAAAAGACTCAATGTCTTATTTGGAAAGATATCTATCCCGTTCGGCTTTTTATCAAGATGGCTTTGAAACCAGTTTGACTATGACAGATTAGCGCAAGTCGCCTCATCACATGTACCGTTCAAATAACCTATACATATATTCTATTCTTATTGGAATCAATCCTTAAACATTCTGACACGAAAAAATTTACACATTGCCATAGAGCATAAAATCATGTTTGATGTGTCTTCCAAACACAAAAGAAAAGATAAAGATTTACAGAAAGAGCCACAAAATTTGCTGAGATTTAAAAAAATATATAAAAAGAGATCGGTATCTACTTTATAAAAGGGGGCGAAACATAGCATATTTTTTTTATCTCAGAACGAGAAAAGTATCACTTTGACAGTTGTTTGGAGTGTCCAAGGAAGAACCCAGGCGTTGTTCCGAACGATTTCGAATGAAAATGTCGATTTTTGAAACTCAAGCTGAACGAAGACACAGGTTGAGAGGGTCTAGTTGGCGAAAGCTCCGGTGACTCTGAAGGTGAGCTGGTGGGGGACGGTTTTGTGAAGTGTGAGCCAATACTGTAGCGAGAGCTGCCAGAATCCAGTGATGGGTTGCGGGAAACAGAATGCGAGGAACCTGAATCCTGTGTTTCGCATTGCTTATTACAGTAGAGTCCACCCTGTTTGAACAAAATATATCATTGAAATTAACTTTCAAAGTTTGCTCTGTTTACCTGTGTACGCTTCCCACAAACACAGCACCAGTCGATATCCATATTTGATGAGCAAGATTTGAAACGTCTAAAAAGTAGTCGAAAGTTTAGAAAAGTCTTTTCTGTTTGGTCAGTCTTTGCAAGATTTTGTCAGCCCCGATCCAGTGGAAAAAAACACTGAACCTGCAACGGTGGCTGGGTGGATCGGTGGTTACTTTTCACGATTTCTTCGTTTTGAGAGAAATATCAACTATATTTGAATTCTCTCTAATTTATAACGCGTTAGTATTGGCGCTCTTTTGTTTTTGTGTGAAACTCAAATTTGGTTACCGGAAATAAAAACTCGAATGATATTTTAATGCTTTTATTTTTTCAATTACAATTTACACGCTAGTTTCACCTTGAATCAGATGATTGTCGGCATGTTTTTTCAACTCGCCCAGCTTTGTTACTTGTGATACTCGGTGTCACCCAAGGAAAAAGGAGATGCTTTCACCATTATTGGTTCCATTCCTCATATTCTTCACGTCCTTCGTCCAAGGTCAACCTAGCGTCATTTTCACTATCCCAAACTCGTCTCCTGTGGCTGGAACTTCGACTTCTATTTCTGTCACGTTTTTAGATTCTACACCCAATGCACTATTCAGCACTTTCATAGTTAATGGTGTCGGCCAGGTTGTGGACGTTGTAGGTACAGTGAACAATGATATTAATATTTCAATTATTGTGGCATGCGTTTAATACAGGTTATTTTTTTTAAATTTAGCCGTAAATCAGTCAGTTGCTGCGTCAGTTTGGTACATTCCTTTAACATTTGTCGAGGGTACATACCGGGTTCGAGTAGACGTCGTAAACAGTCTTGCAACAGTTAATGGACAATATCTTTCGCCCTTAAGTTTGACAATTTCAAAAGGTACCCCTTTATCAATTTGTCCAAACGATGGATTCCGCCCGCAATCTGCAAGTGCGTATGCTGAAGTTCAGGTAACTGCTCCCCAAGCCGGTGCTTTGATTTCCCTTCCTCCACCTGGATTTAATAAACCAGGACAACTCAATATTGGGTATGTCTGGAAAGTCGAGTCAGTAGAGTCGGGCTGGCAGGGCGCGTCGGCCGTTTTAATTGACTTGCTGGCTATAAAAGATGCGTCGATCCCGGGAACTAATCAAGTTCCTACTGCAACAATTGCCCAGACCTCTGTGGTTCCCCCAACAGTTTCGGTGAAGTCAGTTGTCATGACTTTACCAACCACCGTTCCCGAGAATGTTATGGGCCCATCTGTTGTTAGAATGAATTATACCGTAAGGGGAATCACCAAGTTTTCCTTTTCCGAAACGTTCTATTTGGGAAAATCATGCAATGGATCGTTATTGCAAGCTAGTGCGGCTACTACAAACATCGTGAAAAGCTCCACCACGCCTTCCATTATCATCAATACTCCAGATATACCTACTCTTAACTTGGCACCTCTAATCATCGGTATCGTCGCGGGAACAGTTGTGGTAACTGTTATTATAGTTTTGGGAATTGTTTGGATTTGCCAACGAAGAAAACGGAAATTTGGGAAACTAGCAACAAAAACCGATGATGGATATGATTAAATGACATCCCTACCCCTCAATTTTTTTCTTCATTTTTTATTTCATCTCTTCCCATCTACATTTTCATTTTTGCTTGGTTAGTTGGTTTGTGATTCTTGGCTACTCTTTTGCATAAAGTAATTTAATCTTCATCAGAAAAAAAAATCCAGCTCTTTGAATCAAATGCGCCATGAAAGCCGAAAGAACTGATCAAAAAGTATTGATGTATTATTTATAACACTCTGAGAAAAAAAGTAAACAAAAACAAGTTGAAGAAAAAAGAAACAATGAATGTGAACAACAGGAAGGGACAAACGAGAAACACAAAAAAAAATTAAGCGGCTTTTTCTTGCAGTTCATGAAGGGATTTTGGTTTGTAGTGCTTCGTTCGCATTACGAATAACACCGTACCCGTAAACTGAATCAACGAGAATACAATAATACAACCGAAAATTATAGTGGTGTAAATAAACGCAACATCGTTTCCTTCTGACTTCGTTTTAATCGCTTGATTCGATTTATATACACCGAAGAAAGTAATGAGAACAGATCCAAGAAGGTTACAAGTCAAGAAAGCTAACAAGAGAATCATTCGAACGTTCTTTTGTCGATCTTCTAACGTCGCTAATCGTGCCTTACGTCTTGCCGTCTCTCGTTCCTTCTTTGACATGTTTTTCTTCTTCGCCTTCTCTTGATCTGCTTCGCTTCCAACGGAATTCAAATGTAACTCAATTTCTCGTGTGTTGACAACAATGGTATGCTCATCCGATGTCGAAATTCCACTCATCATCGCCTTTCCGTCCACCATCTTATTCTTCGGTAATCTTCTTCCTTCAGGTTCTTCCGCACGGGTACCCCAACTCACATCGTGAATGTTCGCGAGGGCGAATGGTAAAACCATGTTAATCTGAGTAGGGACAAATAGCAGGTAACCGATCATTGACGAGAAAATGTGCGCAACGTCTTTGAAAATCGCCGAAGCCAAAAGATACAATCCGTAAGAACACAGGAGAGCGATACAGTACAGGAACGCTTTGAATATAGAAGTTAGGCTGGGTTCTTGGCTAGCCGTTCGGAACGTATTTACTCCGTTGTAGACGACCAAAGCCAACACAATAATGACACAAAGACCCCAGATTACAGACATCATTCGATAGACCCACTGAGAAGCATAACCCTTCGGATTATTCCCAATGAAGACCAGCATACCGAAGAAGAAAGTAATGCCGTAAATCGCAATGACGAAAAATGTACTTATTTGTCCAGCGTCACCGAGTGTTTGTGCAAACATGTTCCACATAATAACCAGTACACAGTAGAAGTTCATCGGTGCGAGAAGTGAGAAAATCAGATCGATAAGCAAGTAAATCATTTCAACGTAGAACCCAACTTTGGTAAGCGTTGTGTGCGACGAACGATGTATAAGATTAATTGAAAACAAAGCAGATAGGTATGCGAACAAAGATCCGTTAAACCATCGACGTCTTTGATTGAAGAACTGACCGAGTTCGTCGGGGGCATCAGTGTTTGCTTTCGCTTCCTTCACGTATCGCAAAGACCAATGTTCAAAGGCTTTAGTAAATATTTCGAAAGCCAGAATTCGATCTTCAGCAAGATATTTGTTTGCAGTGGTCACGGCGGTCCATGTAGAAACATCGGCATCGTCGGAGGTTGGTTTCTCCCGGGCAAAATATTCGTCAAGCGGTGTTCCAACCAAAGCCTGGTAGCGATACGCAGAGAAGGCACCCTGAGGAAAACAAATTAAAAAATGAAAACAACAACGTTTATTCGTGAAATCACATACTGGTAAAACGGTAATATATCCAAACAAACCTATGATTAAAGAATCGTAAATTTCAAATATTATCACGAAATAAGAACAAACTTACTCTGCAAACTTTTCGAAAGAATATTAGACATCTTGTACTCAAAGTTTTGAGCGGCCAAAAGAGGATCCGAAAGGAGTTTGAATCCCTTTTGGTAATTGTTTACTCCGGGTACTCTAACTTTAATTTCACCACAAGCACCGCCGAGATCTTTATCGCCATCAAAGTGCATCCAAAGGTGATAAAGCGATTCTTTCTCCGGTTTCGTTCCCATATCTAGCAATATACAAACATCTGGCTGCAATAACGGAGCGAACGCTTTAAACGCCCAACCATGGGAATCGATCTTCTTTCTGTTATGTTCCTTCATACACAATAGATACTGAGTAGGATATTTTGAAGGCTCGAGTCGAATATCCTTCGTCTTTTTATCTCTCAAGGCGATGTGCGATCCGGACAAATGCTCAAATATGTGGGCGTGTACGGGTTCCTCCATGAAATCGGTGAGAATAAGCTCATCCGCCTGGTAAGTACCCAAAAGCTCAAGTGCTAATTTAACCTCCTTTGGACATTTCTTTCGGCCGTCGCAAATAATACAAACAACAATTTCGTCAAAGTTCACACCAGCTTCGAATTTTTGGTCAACCAAGAACTCAATATTCTGAAACAGATAAACAAATAAGTAATGCTTTTTGATCTGCGAGACATCTAACTTTACCTTGTAGACATTGTGCATTGTTGCAACAAACAAATCAACTTCTTCGTTATACATCGTGACAATGATCATAATTTTGGTTGTCTTTTGCAATTCAGCTTGTCGTAAAGTATATGGTTTCTTTCCTTCAGCGTTTCCAGTTGCGAATTCATCCCAGTTCAATGTTGCGGCTGTGTATCGAAGGGAGGAAGTCCCCGGCTGGAATCGTGGAGGGACGGTAACGGAGTACTCTGTTTGGTAATAACCTTTAGGAAGTGGTAGTTCAACAAAATCCACTGGTGGAGCTCTGTTCTTTCTCATTTTCGGGGCTGAAAGTGAGATTTCGGAAATTTGTTGTTAGTCAAAGCAAAAAGCAGCAAGTAGCTTAAAAAACCTGGAGAAGAAGGCGGCGGCATATCAGGTTCCGTAGAAAGGGGTTTATAGTTTGCCATTGCAGAAAAAAGTCTGAGACAAGAATTCGGTGTTTTGTTGAAAAGTTTTTATGTGGGGCTGTGCGAAGCTTCAATAACATAGCCCAATTTCCACCCAACATTTTTTTTACTGTCAACATAAGATCTATATCTATATTCCGATATTTACTTTTCAAATATAAAATATGTTATTTAATTTCCTGTGCAAGCATCGAATGAGGTCGGCATTTCAAAAATGATTTAAAAATCTGGGTCGAAACGCCTATAACGGTTACACGCAAAAACAATTAAAATCTTAGTGGGGGTAGGGATGTTACACTTAATGGTGATAGTGGGGGAGATATGGGTGATGTTGCATGGTTGTCTGGTGTGATTTGTTCGTATGGAGGTGGCATTAATGCGGCTCTTAGTGACATGGCAGATTTGTGAGAACGAATGGATCTCTCGTCATCTTCTGATCGTCTAGACACACCCAAAACTGAAGTTAGTCGACCTAAATCAATGCTTTCCGATCGACCGTGCGAGTCGTTCTCTTTGAATGCCCGTCGCAGGACCTTTGTGAAATCATCTTCAGAGTTTTGAGGGCGAGCGGTCAGGTTGTTCGAACTTGCTCTCGCTCGTCTGGCTGGCAGTGAAGTTATAGAACTTGTATCAACGCTACGAGTTTGCAGTCCGCTGGTTGTGCTTACGTTCGAAGTGCTTCCAGTGTTTGAGTTTGCGACTTCGTCCAAAGAAAAATCCACGTCGTCCAAGTCACTTTCAAGTTTCTCCATCTCCTTTTGCTCCCAGAAGACATTATCAACAATCTGTTTTCGGAAAGCAATGTGAATCTTTTTGGCTTTTTCGAGTTCCTCTTGTTCGGCCATCAGTTGGTTTAATGTGTCTTGTGCCCGGGTTGGCAATTGTTTGGCAGCGCGAGATAATGAAAGCTTTACAATGGTTTGCGTTCGAATGTGATCGTGCGCAAACTCCGTTAAACGGAAACATTCAGATGGAACTATGGAAGCGCTATTAGTGTTTCAAACTTAATTTAGAGCAATTATGACAAACTGTTGTTAGATTTAAAGAATCCGGCGTCTTCTGGCGAAAGTGGAGGGGCAAATCGATCCAGCACTACGGCGAATCCCGAGATTATGGCAGCAGCAGCTTCAACAGCAGCATAAGCCTCCTGAGAGGCACGTCGTGACGCTAAATTTAAATTAGTTGCCAAATATTTTACAGCTTTTGAGGTGGTTCACCTAGCAATTTGTCAACTGCGCGTCCCATGTCCCGATCGCCTTGAGACACGGCTACTTTCGCGTCTCTCAAATGAGATATCGATCGCTCTAGAAACGATTGCGCTTCCATAACGTATCCTTCTGTCTTTCGGTACTTTTGAAATTGATCTTCGAGCTGTAAAGCTTATTTAGAGATACGAACAAAAAAAATTGCGAATACTCTTACTCGTTTGCAGGTTGCGGTTAATGCAGCCACCTCTTCTTCCATATCGTCTAATTACATCCAAATCAATAAAATAACAAATAAAAGCGAATCATATTTAAACCTTCTTGTGGAAAATCTGGTGATGGTCCATCGAACACTTGTCCAAGCAAAATTTCCATTTCATCTCGAACCCATTTGAACTCTTCCTTCTGTTGTTTGAGGACCTCATGCTATTTTAAAAGTAAGAAAGATACAAGTGCAAAATATATTATCTGCTTACAAGTATGTGAAGATCTTGCCATTCTTCTCGTAGGGCTGCAACCTTCACCTTGTGATTTTCCAATTCTGCAAGCAGTCGTTCACGTGCAAGGGATTCTTTAGATACTTTTTCTGACAAAGAACCCTGGATGTACATCGCGGTTAAATTTTCACTAAGCGAAAACAGAAAAATCTGATCGTACCTTCATTTTTGCAGTGATCATTTTAAAACTGTTTCCTTGAAGTTGTCGAAGTTTAACTCCATTCAGCTCTCTGAATATGCAAAATTCAACAAATGTTCGAGATTCAAAAATAAGTACCATACAGCTCTTCCTCCATAGCATTAATTTCCACCATCAAATCATGGATTTTCTTTTCTGTGGCACCCATTTCTTTCTGTTTGACTTCCATTTCATGCTCGATAGTGTTTAAATCTTGAGTTTGATTATTGAGTCCCTCGTATTGATCCAATGCTTTGTGGATCAGATTGAACGTATCTGGATGGAAATTCAAGAATTAGTAAACGTGGGAGGCAGAAACAAAGTTTGGCCAATGAAACAAATTTCTCGCCAGATAAGGAATGAAACGCTGATAAATATACCTGGCATATCAACGAATTCAGTTGGTTCTGGAGGGAGTTGCTGTTGGTTGGGATTGTAAAGAGATTTCTGGGAGACGGTTGATTGGGCACGTTGTCGAACCATGATGTGAAGAATGCAAAGAATTATAAATACAGGAGAGAATCACACGGGTGGGGACACTGAAAAACAAACGAAATCGCAGCAAAACAAAATTACTCCTGGGAAGTTGAGGGGTAACTTTTCTTGTGCAACAACGGGATCCCTGGAAAAAAACTTTGCGTGCCTTCCTCGAGCCTTTCCGCGATGGGAAGAGTCAGATTCAACAACTACTCCGACGATGTGTCTTCCGTAAATTCGCTTATTTTCTCGTCTGCACCGTCAGACATCATTTCTGAGCCCGTTTCGTCGTTGTACTGTCCTTCCCCGATCGAGCAGTTTCCTCAGTTTACGCTCCTGAATAGGAATAGTATAGACTCCTATGTTAGCGAAAAACCCATCGATGTTTCTCATGAAACTCGGATTAGTGAATTAGAAGACATTGGTGAAGAACCGCTGTCGCCGGAAAGCATTATTGTCTCTCCCGTCGAAATTATGCCCACGACTGCAAGTGGAACAAATTCCCCGCGGAAGGAGTCTGAAAAAGCTAATACCGTAACATATCTTGACCAGTACAAGCACAGCACTAACGAAAACCAAGTCAGCTCGCTCCCCCGAACCACCGAAAACAAAACCCCAAAACCAACAAATCCGACTCCTCAACCAAAAAGTCCTCAAAATAGACCTATAATAATCCCTCGAAATGCTATCTCCCCGATGAGTGCCTCTCTGAACCCGATAAACAGTTCGAACCAGGCTTCACCCCCCAATAAATTTCTAAACAATTTTATTGTGGACAGAGACGCCAGACAGATATCGGCCATGATTCCAGATGTGAATGTTTGTATGTACGATTGTTTTCATACTGTAATCTTGGTATAGTTACATTTTTTTTAGCTCGACTTCACGCTTCATTACCCCGTTCTGTATCGAATCCCTCACTCCAGAATAATAACAATTCTCTTGGTTATTCTACACATTCTCGCAGCAATTCTGATTCCGAAAGTAGCTCCAAACAGACAAAGATTAACGAACTCGACACAAATATTTCCCAACCATATTTCACGGGTTATCTTTATAAACTAGGAAGAAGTGGAACATGGAACTGGAGGGTATTCTTTCTACTTTATAAATATATTAACTTGTATACTGAGTTTTCAATCACAGTTTTTTCGGTTCGATGGACTATTTTTAACATGTATGCACAAATCAACCGGAGATCAAATGCAACCCAAGTGGACCATAAGCATTACTGACGTAGAGCAGATAGCACTTTTGCGCAAACCTCAAAGTGCTCCGTCGAATGGTCAGAATACTGACGGCGTATCGAAAATTCGGCAGTTGTTTCGAAAGGCCACTACCGGTGTGATTATCCCTAATGTAGCAAAAAATGATGAATTGACGGTCTTAGCATCTTCTAAAATGGCTCCTGGGACGGATGGTTTGTCGGCCGCGGGAATCGATATGTCGCGGAATGGATTTCTCTCACCGACAAATTCACAAAACCCCACCTTAAGTTCATGGAATCTATTGTCTCCACATTCTGTGTTCGGTGCTGGTGGAAGATATGCAAATATGTGTTTTGTTATTCGAACGACAGCAGCGCGCAATTACATTCTTCGTGCCAAAGAATCCGAAGATTTGGAAAGATGGGTGTGGTTGCTGGTGAGAATGTGGCAGATCAGAAGAAGCAATAACGATGCATTTCATAATCATACCCATTTAATGAGTCCCGAAGGTAACAAGAATCCGTCTCCGAATTCCAATACAGTAACTTCACGCAACGACAATTTGGAAAAATATCGTATGGATTCAATGGAAAGAAAAAAGACGCCGACGATAACCAGAAGCAGATCTGTTAATAGCGCAAGTTCTCCTCCCAGATCTGTTCCGTTCAATGTGACTACACCTGATGGACTTCTTATTTCCGTGCCTCCCCGGAAATATAGCCTAGGTCGATCTCAACCGAATTCCTTTGGACTGGAACCATTGCCTAGAGTGGATTCTGGTAGCACCGACGTGAATGATGAAGAAACATTGAAAAATGGTGGTCTTCGACGAAGTGATTCAATAGCATCTTTTTTGTCCGATGACGCACTAACGGACATCGTCTCGAATCCGTCAGTACCCCGTGATTCGATTCGTATGTCTATCTCTCTTACACCGAATTCGAAGCAAAAGCCTCTTCAGATTGTTCCGAAAGAAAATTCCCTAATGATGGATCCGTTGATTGGAGTGAATTCACCTTCGAGCATTGCCATTCAACGAAATACAAAGAATGTCCCTAGAAAAATCCCTCCACGAAAAGGTTCTATTCTAGCAAACGACGGAAATTCTCTGAAACCAAACTCAAAGGATTCTAAACGTATATCAACAACTTCAATTTCGTGGACGTCGCAATATCTTCCTCCCCCGCCGTCAATAACCCCACCACCACCTCCAAACTACACTCCACAGCCGCCTCGATTCACGCGACCCGACCACCATTTGCAGATGCGTCCAAGCGAGTCTCTGGGACGCTTAATGACGAAAGATATAAAGACCGAAAGGCTTGTCGGCGAAATGTCTCCAAACTACGAAGTAATGAACGAATTTCGAAAGTCTCTTGGAGAGTTGCTTTCGGTTGATCCTGACGTGTACATAGAAATGTCAAAGGCAAAGGATGCGTTTGCGACATCAACAATATTGCCAACACCAATGCTCTCCATGCTTTCCCAAAATCCGACGAACGATCAACCAACCTCTAATCCTGGTCGTAGCACTAATGCAAAGTCGCAGAAGGCGGGAGCGAATGTGAATGTTATGAGACAATTTGCAAACGTTACTCGGTCAACCACTCAGAATCCCCAACAAGTACAGCGCAAAGTCAATTTTCCAACACCACCACGCGAAATCACCCGGATGAAATAAATTTGTACATATAGATTTTATATTTTTTCTTTGATAATCTTATTGCAATTCTCCTTTTTCATAATTATAAATTTTTGTTTAGTCCGCACCGCGGTATTTTCAATATATCATTTATTATAGACCGAAAATTAGATTGGAGTTGATTCTATGATTAGTGCAGTGAACTGATGAACGTCCTCTATTTATATTTTAAAGTTTAAAAATATAATAATGCAAATGATAATCAAAATAAAGTGTCAAATAAGACAAACAGAACCGTATAATCATCTTCATTCATCCTTATTCTCTGATGTTTGTTTAGATGAACCACGAGAGCCTCTAATACGATAAATCAACATAGATAACCAAGTTCCTAAGGTTGCACCCATCATGAAATAGGTTAAAACATGCTTAACCATTCCCGCGTTCGCAGCAAGTTTCAACCAGGCCTCTTCCGCAATATCCGGATGGATCCGAGCAGCTTTAGAAAGAACCATATTCTCGAAGGCATCGCAAATCGCCGTTGCAAGTGGGCAATAAATGATCCACATCAAACTTTCAGACCGCTTTTTGATTCTGGGAACGAAAGTGTATCCCAGAACTGCATAAAACATAGGCGCATAAATGAGCGGCAGGTAGTCATCGAAACGTCGATATTTATTCAAGTAAATTGAAATTGCTTCCGGACCGCTGCTGGCGAAGATATTGAAGACGCCAGAAGGAGTAAATTTGAAAATTAAGTCGGGTGGATAGACAGCGACCGGCTGTGAAAGAAGTGGTGTCGGAATAAATGAGTCTTCCTGCCAATTCGTTGCAGCCGCCTCCATCGCTTTTCCGGCTTCTCGGATTTGAAGAGTAAAGTATGCGAATAGTGGAACAGTGATTGCGATAATTGTTGGAATGACGAATTTAAAGAAAGGGGTTTTCACCACTGGATTTACTCCATCCTCCCACTCATCCTTAAGCTTCGCGGAAACGTTCGATTTCGTCTTTGATTTTACCATGATTATTTTGCACCAATTTTTGTGATATTTTTTTTTTGGCAACAGCCCCTCGCAGATCCAAAAAAAACACGTTCCCACTGAAAATTTTTGATTGGCTCAAGATCAATCGTACAAATCTTCGATCGCGTCGATTCTCATTGCCTCTATCTCACTTTCTTCCTCCTCCACTATCAAACTTGATGGATTCAAATTACGTGCAAATATCATACAGACAAAAAATAACCCCGCCATAACCAAAAACGTCGCTTGTGGGAAGTACTTCACCGTTAATGAATAAACGTTTGAGAAGATTAAGGGGGACACTATGCCCGCTAGCTCTTCAATCAATGCCATGATACTGAATAGATGACCTTGGAGATTTGAAGGAGTTGAAGATGACAAAAGTCCCCGAATGGTGGGAAGAGCGACGACTCCAAAAGCATCGATCACACCGACTACAAAGAAAAGTTTTCTTGCTTAATTTCAAGTTTTCTCACAACTATCAATAAATTACCTGCATAAAACATCCACTCTTTCAAGAATTGGGGAGTAAACAGTAAGAAACAAAATTGATCTACAAGGAAACAAATAAAAGTTTCTTCTACCTTTGGTTGCAAAAATGTAAGCAGTAAATCCGACAGCGTACACCAGGAATCCGAATGTGATCACATCAATCTGTTTTTTAATGCGCTTGCGCATCGCAACATTAGCTCCGTACATCTCATCTTCGTCATTCGGCTTCAAAAGCAGCGGCAAAACCACAGTCATATGAAACGTTCGCGCGATCGCAATCACCAGAAAGAAGTTTCCGTTCTCGTAGCTTTGCCACGCAAACTTGAACGCCGTGAATAAAATATAAATCGTTTGGAAAGATGCAAAACATATCGTTGCAAGGAAGAAAATTAGCAAAAGCCGTTGAATATTCCGGTGTTTCTTTGCCACAAATGTTTCAATGGCGATTTGAACTCGTTTAAATGTACTGATTAAAATGGATTTGGTGAGGTTATGTGCGCTTTCGAACGTGGTGCTTTCGCTGTGTGTCTGACGCAGCGATTCTGGTAAGTTCCAAAGATAGATTTGGACAAATACGAGTCCTGCGGCTGATACGTAGAAGGGCACCAACAGATTCCCTGTCATCTAAGAAAAATCATTCGATTGAGACAAATTATAGGGATAAAACTAAAATGATATTCAATACTTTATCTAGTAATCCGCCAAGAAAGGGCGCGAACATTACTCCTACAAACATGAATGCTTCGAATATCGAAAATACTGACGTTCTTGCGTTTTTCGAAGTGGTATCCGAAATATATGCAAAACTGGTCATCAGGAAGCCACTAATATTGAGGATCATTAGATCAAATTGCAAATGTATCATGTTTCGAATAAATTGTGACTCAGCCAATACCTGCTACCACCAATTAATCCTTGGAAGATATAAGCGACCATTGAAGTATACAAGGTTAAATTAGGATAATGACCTACGAGGATATGCGTGGATATTGTGATTAATGAGCCGAACGCGCACAATCTCAGTAAAAACAATCGGCCAATCTTATCAGAAACAGAACCCAAAATCAGAACAGAAAAAAGAGCCGGAATCGTAAGTGAAAGAGTAAGAGTCATTAGCCAGTAGGAAGTTTCCGACTGGATGGGTTGAGTAAACATAATTTAAGGTTTACTTTAATTTTCGTACCTGAACATCGGGATTCGACCTGCATTCTTCAAACTTTGGCAATCCATCTATTTCACCATACATGGTTAGATTTCCGCTTCCAAGCTTGAGTTCTCGGCATACTAGTCTCATGACTAATTGCTCGGTTGGTGCAGTGATAAGTCCCACAGATAAAACGAAAACCAGCAGTGCAGGTGCTAAAATTACAGGATTCGGTCGTTTCCAGATTGATGGCGTTTCATTCTGTGGAAGTAGAGGTTCGGTCTCGCTCATTGATGTTTCTTAAATTTGCAATTTGGGAATTTCTTTTCCCTTAGAAAAAGGCACATTCGGCTGGAGAAGATACCAATTCTGAAAACAGTATCTCGTTATGACTTTCAACGAATATTGGCAGGCCAACATGAAGATATGCACAGTTACAAAGTCATTTGATCACTGGCAGTTTCGGTTATCGTTAAAGAAAAAAGGGCAAGCAGGAAGTATGAATTCAGAAATCAAGTGCTGCCGGTCCTTGATAAATAAATTCGGTCAAGATCAATGGGTGCTTGCAAAAAGTTTGATACCGGTATTTACTTTGACACAAAAATTATATTCCAGCATGAGAAAAATCTTACTTTAAAAAGGAACATCGATATCGTAAAAAACCCAACAAAAAATTATGTTGATGGAGATAAAAGTTGCCGAAACAGTTTGAAAGTGCTGCACTGTGATGATAGGACACTGAGGTGAAGGAATTTGATATTCCGATTAAATCAGACAACTATTTCCAACTATTAACACCTTAATTTACCCTTTTACACACCAAAATGTTGACTTAAGCTGGTAGATTATTTATTTTGGGGAATACAATAAAGCTGCGAGGCAGCGTGATCTGTTGATTCTTGTTATCAGACCACAACGATGATTTACACAGAGTAAAGATCAGAATTTTTTAATGATATCACGTAAGTATCACCTGTTGATTCGTCGCTCTTATTTAAAATTGTGTCTTTCCATGACTCAGTTCTCCAAAGCCGGTACCAGCTGTCAAGAAATATCGTTCGACTTTTTTTAATCACAAATCATCACCAGTTTCTTTGGTCTCCCCCGCCGCTTAATTTTGATTATTATCCCAAACGAGCAATGGCCGTTGAAACTCCACACGTAGATTTCTTCGCGTTATCAATCGCGATCTTATCCGCATTAATTTTGTTCTTCCCGTCCTACTATTACCTCAAACGACGAGAATGGCTTGCTCGCGCGGGATATCCTCAGGCACACGGTTTCTTGCCTATAATCGGCGCGCCGATTGAATTTGGAATCGATGCCCTTTCATTCGTTCAGAAAAAGAAAAAGGAATTGGGAGATGTGTTTTTGGTTGATCTGCTTGCGATTCGGTTTCATTTTTGCTTGGGTCCAAAGTATGTGGGGACGTTTTATAAGCAGCCAACTAATGTGAGTCCGCCGATTTTTTCCCCAAAATTCATTGTGATAATTACAATTTTTGGATAGGAATTGGATTTCCTTGCTGGTGCCGAAGACGTTATGCCAGAATTTATCGGACCTCACCGAGCAAATGGAGCAATGTATGAAGTCCACCCTTTAATTTTGAAAGGTATGAAATTCATCACTTGAGGCGAGTGTGACTGATGTATTCATCAAAGCATTCAGTCAAAAAGATCGTTTAGATAAGGCGTACGATCTCGTAGTTGAGGAATGTGACAAAGCTTTTGCGAGATGGGAAAAGATGGATCACTTTGATATTTACGACGAATGTTCCACGTTGGTGATTGCAGCTACCCTTCGCTTTATCATTGGAGATGAAGTAAAATATCTTCTATTTTAAATTAATTTTTGTCAGTCTAAAATTTTGACTCCGAAAGACCAACGAGAAGTACGGATTTGAGCTCGCAGAAATTATCGCACAGATGGAAAAGGATGTTGTTCACCCGTTAACAATGTCACTCCGTGGAAGACTTCCTTTTGGACCTTATCATAACATGATAAATGCAAGAAATAAGATCTCTGATCGTATTAGCTCTGTCTGCGAGGAAAGATTAAAATCAGATCGTTTGCGTGATTTGTCGATATTGCAGTTTGTTATTGATGAAGTTGGGCATAAGTGAGTAAATTATAGTTGGATTTAATTGTGCACTTACTTAATTTGCTTTTTTAAGGTATCCTTTAGAAACATTCTCATACTTTGCAGTTGGAATTATGATGGCGGCAAGAACCAATACTGGTTAGTGTGACTATTTAGCTCAACACAAACTTCTTTAATAATTTATTTTTCTAGCGGGTGTGATGGCATGGACTTTGGCACATTTTGCTTCTGATGAAAAATTACAACAACAAGTAGTTGACGAAATGGCCCAGAACAGTTGTCTCGATGATACAACTTTCTCCACGCACGAGAAAAAGTACCCGATTGAAAAACTTAATTTCTTGGACTCATGTATGAAGGAGACTGTTCGGATGTATTCGAACTTTTTACAATTTAGACGTGTCATGTTGAAGGATGGTTACGAAGTTGCTCCTGGAAAGGTTGTGCCCTACGGTGAATTGTTATGTATAAGTCCTGCTGAGATACATCACGATCCTCAAGTATTAAAATATTATGTGACTGTGGTTTCAATTATATTTATCTTTATTTGTAGTATTTCGAAGATCCGTGGGTTTATAAACCGGAGAGATGGCTTGAACCAGACTACTTTGCGTCCCGTAACAGAGACACGATTTTCACGATGTGGGGTTTCCTTCGCCACAGATGTTACGGTGAAAAGTTTGCCAACTTGTTTGACAAGGTTATGTGGGTTAGATTGTTGAGCAAGTATGAAATTTCTTTGGCGGATAACGAGAAGAAGACTGCACCTCCTCGCCCTGACTGGAAACCATTTGGTACTTCATTCCCCAGAGAAGGAGATCATTTTTATGTTAAAATAAGCAAAAGAAAATAGAATATTTGTTTGTGTGCTGCTAATCAGCTGGCATTTCAATCGTTCATACGTTTTGACTCCAATTGAGTTTTGAAGATGATCAAATCATTGTTAGTTTTGATAATTCAAGTTCCGGATACTCCGGAAATTATTTTTCCATGAGAACGATTTGTGGAGAATGCTTTCCAATCAAAGGATGTTTCTTATTAAATCCGACAAACTTTTCTTCTGAACATAAAAAAAAAAACATAACCCATAGACTATCCGTACCTAATTCATCATCATTGAGCCATTCTATCTAACAATCGGGTTGGGGACGGGTTGCTGTTTCTCCATGATAGGATTCATATTATGGATCACGGGTCAACTTTTGGTGTCAGTTGCTGCTCGAAAAATATCAAACGCAGTTGGCATCTTTTATGCTGACATGTGACTTTGTTTGTTCCTTTTCCCTCTTCGCTGCCACATCTGAGAACTTGAGCTGTGATAATTCTGTGGCATCATTTACTTTCTTCTACCGAATGAGTTCCTTGGGATCATTTTTTACTGGAATAGTAAGCAATTGTTTATACCTGACTCACAGTTATTCAAATTTGAACATATTCTTGCTTTCCACAAGCATTTAAATAGCTCTTACATGCATAATTTAAAACTAATTTGAGTCGATCCTATATTGTTTTTGCAGTGATGGTTTCAACTGGTAATGCAATAGTCATGTTCTTTTTGGGGCACTTTACGACAAGTAATAGCGACCTGTGTTGGTTAAGAGATAAAGGTATTTGCATTTCATTTTACAAATCTTCACACAATTCGATCGGGTTTTGGGTTTGCATTGAATTTAGATGGTCTAACAAGCTATTTCTTTGCATGAATCCTTCCAAATTGCGTAATAATGACATTATGTTTTTGGCAGTATATGCGCAAACTCGGCGTACATGTTCATCGATACAAGAGCGAGATTTAAAATCACTATCGATACCGAAAATTCACGTAATTAATCCCACAGTATCGGATTTACACGAAACATACTTGACTGAAGAGATCGTCACATTTTCAAGCAATAAGAGTGTGCAAGCAGCTCTTCAACTACTGTAAATTACAAATTTGAGTGTGATTTTTTGAGATCTTCAGAAAAATCTTCATCGAACACAACTACTGATAAAATTAACTGTAAGAATTTAATCTCGCGTTCAAATAATGAGAATATTGACAGCGTGGAAATGAATACTTCAGGAAATGATTGCACGGCAATCAATAATTTGTCCAGACGGAACCTTGAGTTCGAAATCAAATGGGTATAAGAATATTTTGCACAGAGACACTATTCCGTAAACATTTATATATAATTTCCACATAAAAGATAGCATTCAAAGGTCGAGTTTGTTTTTGCTGGTTCCTTTGGTATCAGGAAGTATGCTGTTAGTTTCTCAGGTCTTCAATTTATTTGATTTCTTTGAAAATTTCATAATCCTTGTTACCATATTCCATTTTTTAGTTGCTTCCACACGAAAATATTTCCGAAAAGAAAAATACTCTTTTTCTTGGGATTGCATTTCAATCGTTTCTAAATTTTTCCGTTTTCATATGCGATCCGTTGATTTTCGCGTTGTGGGAGAACTTGAAAAGAAGGATAACTCCGACTTCGAAGAATGATATGATGAAGCGAGACTCACCTATTTTAAATTGCGCCGAACCTGATTTAGATGCCGACAAGAATTCCACGATGGGTCGTGAACAATCGGTGAATAACGGTGATACTTAACCTCAAAGCTATTCTGAATTCTTGCAAAGCGACGAGTATATCAAATTATAGACAAATAAATTAAACATCAAACTTTTTATTCTTTAAAATATTGGGAAAAAAAGTGTGATTCTTCGCATCACGAAGATGTTGACAAGCGCAATTAGAAATCGGTCCACCAGACGATTATCGTTATTATTCCCGACACAAGGAACATGCAGAATATCATTCAAAGCGTTTACTCCATCATCACCGCCTCCTTTCAATGCATATGTTGCAAGCGGACTGTTAGCAGTTTCCGCAATTACTCCAGTTCATCTCTATTCCACCTCTGCAATCGAAAGTAATCAAAAATCATCTCTTGCTTCGCCTAACAGTGCATCAAATCCTCATAAAGTTGTTATTGTTGGAAGCGGACCTGCTGCGCATACTGCTGCAATATATTGCGCAAGAGCATCGTTAAATCCGGTTTTGTATGAAGGTGAGTTTATTTGATTCACAAAGGGATTTCGCTTAATTCAATATGATATGTAGGATTTATGGCGGGGGGAGTAGCTCCGGGAGGCCAGCTAACAACTACGACAGAAGTTGAGAATTTCCCAGGATTTCCGAACGGAGTTTCTGGTAAAGCGTTTCTGTGCTTTGAATTGTATTTGATCTAGAATTTTTAACAAGGTCATGAATTAACCGAGTTATTCCGCGCGCAATCACTCAACTGTGGGACGACCATATACACCGAAACTGTGACAGGGATGATGGTGTTGAAATCAGAGGAAAACGGGACTGTGTTCAAGTTACATGTTCAAGATAGCGAAACGGGAAATATTAAAGAGGTATATTCAAGGTCTGTGATTATCGCTACGGGCGCAACTGCGAAACGGTTAAACCTACCTGGAGAAGAGACGTATTGGCAACGAGGAATAAGTGCGTGCGCTATTTGTGATGGAGCTGTACCGATATTTAGAAAAAAACCGCTGGCTGTTATTGGAGGTTTGAAATCAAATTTTTTTATGTTTTTTTTTGGATTTTCTAACGTTGATCCGCATAAAAAAAGGGGGTGATTCCGCCGCTGAAGAAGCCACTTTTTTAACGAAATATGCGAGCGTGGTTTACTTGATTGTTCGACGGGATAAAATGAGGGCGTCTAAAGCTATGCAAGATCGGGTGTTGCAAAATCCGAAAATCAAAGTTTGTTGGAATACCGAGCCAGTGGAAGCCAAGGGGGATGGAAATCTGCTTCAAGAACTGGTCGTGAGGGACACAAAATATGGGCAAAGCGAAAGATCCATACAAGTAAATGGACTTTTTTACGCGGTGGGACACAAACCAAATACAGACTGGATCAGCAAGGACTTTGGACTTACGCTTGATGAATCGGGATACATCAAAGTAGAACCAGGCTCATCAGCCACGGGTGTTGAAGGGATATTTGCGGCGGGCGACGTGCAGGACAAAAAGTATCGACAGGCGATTACGGCGGCAGGATCAGGGTGCATGGCGGCGTTGGACTGTGAGCGATGGTTGGAGAGCAACGGATTCTGATCCATAATTTAATAATAGTTGACAGGGTTTTTTTGGGAATCCAAGCCACAAGAGTGTTTTGAAAATTTTGCGGCTGCGGTTGCACAGAAAGTTTGTGTGCCTTGCTTTTTTGTTTCATCTCCCCACCGCACTCTCTGTCGTCCACAGCCAGGCTTTACTTAGATTCTGCGTAGATTTTCATAGATTATTGTTATTTTATTCATATCCGCTTTTCCTTGCTCCTTTCGCCTTCTCGGAAGAGTTTTTGACGTTTCCCCTTTCTACTCGTTATCCTGTTCTTTCTCTGAAAAGTAAGCATTGCGTATTTTTTGGTTCTAACTTTGTGCTTTTATGTATTCCGATGGAAATTCGTGCTTCATTGTTCTTAACTAACGTTTTTATTTTTCTAATTTTTTTGTCCCTTTCCCTCCCACTCCTCCATCTTCATAGATGAGCTACGATCAACCACAACAAAGACGGGGGGGAAATCGAGCGCGCGCACCGCCAATGTCTATGCGCGCTCCCCCACCAAACCAAAATGGACACCAGAACTACCCCTCGCAAGATAACTACAATAACCGCGCTCCGTCGATGATGCCTCAGCAACAATGGGTTGATCCCAGATACTCGCACTACAACTCTCCACAGCAAAACTACTCTCAACCTCCTCCACGAGAGTATCAAGGCGGGGGAGGGTATGTGGCACCTCAGCAACCACAACAGTCACCAAACAGGTACCAAGGCCAAAACCAACAGTACCCTCCACAGCGAGGTCAGCACTCTCCCAGTAATAACAAACCAGGCGTTTGGAGTGACAGTGCATCAGAATCTTCGGTAAATATGGACGAAAGACCCGGACAACCCTACAAAAACCAAGGACAAGCATATCAACCCTACAACCCAGCGACCGGTCCACGTCAACCACCGCAACAGCAAGCATACAGAAAACCAACCGAAAAGAGCGAAGACGGAAAGAAGGTCATGCCAAACGTTCCCAGTCGATCGTACGCGCTCGACGGTGAAGATGATAAATCTAAGCGAACAAACCGAGGAAACACGAAAGCGTTGATGGCTTTGATTGCGGAAATGTGGATCTTTCACATTGCGATTATTTTGGGTTCGACTTACTGGATGGTATTTTATAATCCGATCAATTTCTACACTGATACAGAACTTTGGAATGCTTCTTGCTATTGGAAATTAGGTTAGTCCGTTTGGCTTTGCATAAACAAGATTTCATATTCTCAACTGCGGTTCTTTTACAGTCTTCCTTTTGCCAATGCCTTACACTATTGTTTGTCTTTTCGGTCTAGCGTTGCCTTTCAGAACGCCAAAGTTCTTGTATCACGACAAGCTGAAAAAGAGAAGATGTGATAACTTCTACATTCTGACAGTAACGCGTGGTAACAATAGGGAGGCCGTATACCGTGCGTGGAACGCCCACAAGCATTTGGAACGTCTTCACCCATCCGTACGTGTTCACGTATTGACTGATGAGCCGTTCTTCTTCGAAAATATCAATTGCTACACATGCCCAAAAGCCTTTTCTACTGCCAAATCTAAATACAAGGCCCGTGCTTTGGAATGGTACCGTCAAACTATGAGATACACTGAATACGACTGGATTATGCACTTGGATGAAGAGTCTGTCATTGACGACGAAACCGTGCGCCGTTGTCTCGAATTTATTTGGTACGAAGAAGACTGTCACTGGGGTCAAGGTGTAATTTTGTACAATCAGGTTGGTTTTTTTTTTGAGCCGAATGTCTACCCTTTTTAATTTTGAGTTTACCATAGTATAAATTCTGGAGTAACTGGATTTTCACTGTTGCCGACGCTCTTCGTGTTGGTGATGATTTATCACGTTTCCAACTTCAATACACCTACTTCAAACGTCCCTTGTTCGGAGCTCACGGTTCTTTCTTGATGACTAATGGACTGGTAGAAAACGCAATCACCTGGGATTTAGGAAGTATGTCTACTGTTAAGATCCTCAATTCTTGGCTAATTTTTTTTTTGTTCGCAGGTTTGACTGAAGATTACGAATTCGCTGTAGCTGCTTGGAAACGTGGGTTCCGTTGTGGTAAGGTTGCTGGATTCATTAGAGAACAATCCCCACAAGGATACATGGACTTTATGAAACAACGTCGTCGTTGGTTCATTGGTATTTGGCGTCTTGGTGCGTTCCTTCCTAAATTGTGGGCATTCTTCTGGACACTCGGTTTACCTTGTCTTGCTGGAACCATCGCATCTATCCCGCTTGGACTTATCAAAGCTACCGCTCAACCGACTCCACGATGGTTAGGACTTTGCAAGGACTTGACGTTCTGTGTCTTCGTTTACCTCTACATCTTGGGAATGTTCATTCAAGATGTCGATAAGGGCAAGTTCCCGTTATTGGTTTTGCTCCACATCCCGTTGACGTTCATAGTCCAATTCATTACCGTCACGATGGAGGCATTGGCAGTCGCATACGGTCTGATATTCCCACCGAAAGGATTTGACGTTATCAAGAAGTGAAGAACAGGAAATTTTTTTTAGTTCCCCATTCGATCTTTGTTTTTTTGTGACATTTTTTAATACGCCTGTTTTTTTTTGTTGTTTTATTTCTCTTCATAGAGTGCGGTTTTAAGTGGGATTTGTTTTTGAAACATAATTTTCTTTAAAAAAAGACGTTAAATTACTCAAAGTTCACAAGAGCATATGATGTGTCAAACTGACTTTTTTTTCTGTGTGACACCCCACCTATTTTTTCACTCGCAACAAACTCGGACAGCATCTTTTGCGGTCCTCAATCTTTTTAAACAAATAATAAAAAAACCCCAAAAAAAAGTACCGCGTCTAAGGTTATCCTTTTGTCGTCGGCGATAAAATAAGAAAAAAATTTATATTTTTTACTTTTCCTGAATCGTTTCTTTTTTTTACTCTTACATTTGCATTTTCTTCTTAACTCGTTTATCTGTCTTACAATTACGAATTCTCAATGGCCACAACTGCAGTTCCCGCTAATGGTGTAAGCCAAACCCAAATGGACCCCATGTCCTACCAAAATCAAGGAGGAGTTCCTCAGGGGATCGCACAAATCCCCCCAGCTTCGGCCAGTTTGTATGTTGGTGAATTAGGTAGGTCTTAAAAACTATGTGAATGTGCGAATTCGGTCCAACAATACCTTTTGTTTTTTAGAATCGTCTGTTACCGAAGCGATGCTGTTTGAGCTCTTCAACATGATTGGTCCCGTTGCATCTATTCGTGTTTGTAGAGATGCTGTCACTCGTCGTAGTCTTGGATACGCTTATGTGAACTACCACAACGTTTCGGATGGTAACAAAAATACTCGACCTTCTTTTTACGTTCTGTTAAACTGTAATCATTTTAGGTGAAAAAGCCTTGGAAACATTAAACTACTCGAACCTTAAAGGGAAATCGATCCGAATTATGTGGTCTCAACGTGATCCCGCTCTTCGTAAATCTGGATCTGGAAACATCTTCATCAAGAACTTGGATCCCACGATTGACAACAAGGCACTTCACGATACCTTTGCCGCTTTCGGACCAATTCTCAGTTGCAAAGTCGTTACGGACGAAGGTGCTTCGAAAGGTTACGGTTACGTTCACTTTGAATCGCAAGAGTCGGCTGATAATGCTATTAAACACGTTAACGGAATGTTGCTCAATGACAGTATTGTGTACGTGGGACACCACGTTTCGAAGAAGGAACGTGCTTCTAAAATTGAGGAAATTAAATCCAAGTTTACCAACATTTACATCAAGAACTTGAGTGAGGATGTTAGCGATGAAAAGCTCAACGAGATATTTGGAGTTTTCGGTGAAATGGTTTCTTGTGTTGTTCAACGCGACGAAAACGGAAAATCTCGTGGGTTTGGATTCGTCAACTACGTCAACTCTGAGGATGCTCAACTCGCCGTTGCCGAAATGCACGAGAAAGAGATTGACGGAAAGCAGTTGTTTGTTGCACGTGCTCAGAAGAAAGGCGAACGTGAAGAAGAGTTGCGCAAGCAGTATGAAAAGATTCGTGAAGAGAAAATGAACAAATACCAAGGAGTCAACCTTTACGTTAAGAACTTGGATGACTCGATTGACGATGAGAGACTTCGTCAAGAATTTGGAGTATATGGTACCATTACTTCAGCCAAAATTATGCGTGATGAGAAAACTGTAAGTTGTACTTTTCTTGCATAATATTTTGCTTGAACTGACTTTGTTTTCGTAAAGGATATTTCGAAGGGCTTCGGATTTGTTTGCTTCTCTAGTCCTGATGAAGCCACCCGCGCTGTAACTGGTTTGAACGGCAAAATGTTGGTTAGCAAACCAATTTATGTCGCACTCGCTCAACGTAAGGATGTCCGTCGTGCTCAACTTGCCACTCAAATGCAACAACGTTCTCAATTGCGTATGCAGCAACCTTCTGGACCTATTCCTGGTGTTGGACCTTACCCGGGAGTTTACATGCCACAGCAGTTCCCAGGACAGCCAAACCGTTCTGGAGTCTTCTTCCAACAACCGATTGTTCCTCGTCCCCCAAGATATGTTCCTCAACCTGGTCAACAAAGTCCCCAACAACTTCAGCCAGGAAATTTCCCGAACGGTGGTCAACCGATTCCTCAACCCTACGGATCGGTTCCGCTTAACCGTCCTCCGCGTCAACCTCGTCCATCAGGACCACCAACTCGTCCACCAACCGTCCCAGCGCAAATCGGTGGTCCCCCAACCGGTGTATCCCCAGCAGGTCGTGGTCGCGGATCGTTCAAGTACACTCCAAACGTTCGTAACGCCCCGCCAAGTGGACCAATGGGTGCTGGCATTATGTCCGGAAAACCAACCCTCAACGCGGCAAGTCTTGCTGCACTCCCACCCGATCAACAAAAACGAACCCTCGGTGAATCCCTCTTCCCATTGATTCAGGCACAAGCCCCTCAGTTGGCTGGAAAAGTCACCGGAATGTTGTTGGAGATGGACAACATTGAATTGCTCCACTTGCTTGAATCGCCCGAAGCTCTTGCTCAAAAGGTTGCTGAAGCAGTAGCTGTTCTCGAAGAGCATTTGCGTCAACAAGAAGCCCAGGAATGAAGAGATTTTTCCTTTGAGCATGTCCACATTTTGTTTTAAAAGTTTTGTGATCTAAATAAAGGTGTTTGTGCGATTTGTGCGAGATTAAAAAAATTAATCTGGTGATCAATTTGTATCGAAAAAATGGTGGGAAAACCCCGTGTAACAATTTGTTGCCACAATTAGAAAATTTTACAGTAAAACACAAGAAATTCACCAGAATTTCTGTTTTGAATGAAGTCGCTTGAGATTATTCTCGATTCAGAATGCGTGGAAATTATCGATTACTCTTCCTCCTTCATTCCCGCTTCTTCGCCTACTTCGGACAGAATTCCAATGCTCTCGGGGAAAATTAGACTGACGTCCACGAAACCACTAACCGCAATTAAGGATCTTTCTATGGAATTTATTGGTACGATTAGAGTGGATCCACCTTCTCATTCGTTTCTGCAGAGGAAGCATCAAGTTCCTTACGACGGCGAAAAAATTCCGTCCCGCCTATTACCACATCCCATCGATAATAATTCCGTAACCTCCGCGATTTACCCATCATATTCGAAACGTAAAATCATCGAAAAACGTTCAGTGTTGTGGAGACACATAAATTATGTTAACCAGAGCCCAAACCATTTGCTGTCGAATATGTTCTCAACCGGCGAGGATGAAGCGTCGCAGAAGCTGGAAATTGAAGCGCCCATTGCAGTGGATTTAAATACTGCCATTAAAGTTCCTGTTTCCTCCGATGCGTTGTTAACCGAAAGCACACCCTTGATACCCACTTCATATCTTTCCGCAGTTAACGCATCAGAAGGGTTTGCGCCAGGAACGCACGAGTTTCCGTTTTCGTTGAGATTACCTGCAAATTTGCCTGCCACGCTAAACGCTCCTCGAGCTAGAATCGAGTACATGCTAACGGCCACGTTGAGACGAAAAGGATTAAGCGGAGATATCGTTAAACGTTGTAGAGTCGTGGTTGTTCGTATGCCTGCAAACCACCAAGCTGTATCATCACTATACCAACAAATCCCATTTGTGGAAAATTTCTTGCTTGATAACGAACACACGCTGAAATTGATTCTTCAACGGCCGGCATTTTTTCGATCCACGGAAACCCATGCAAAGGAAGACGACTCGGACGAGCTCGATACGTTGCAGTTTATCATCCAGCCGCAAATCTTGATGCCGCAATTCGTCTCGGAGATTTTGGAAATTAATTGTCATTTGCGTGAGTGGTATCGTTATGGTGATACTAAAGAATTGAGGAGTCAAGAGCAGCAGGTGTTTAGTAAGAGGTCAAAGTCAGAAGAACGGAAGAAATCTACCTCGATTGCAAAATCTCAACGTCGTTCGAGTGTGATTTCTTTTAAAGAACAGGAGAGTGAGGCTCAAGAAAATGTTGCGCGGGTGATGGAGTGTATTGATACTGATATTGTTGGCGTTTCTGATATCTGCGTATTCGAAAACGAATTGGAAGCTCCTCGATCGCCGAGATCAGTACGCAACGGTAAAAATTGCGGTGCGCCAGATTCATCGGATACGTCGTACGGCTCTCAAAGAACCGAGTTTTTGCCAGATCGTGTTGTGGATGGTGATATGTTTCAACAAAAGGCTTCGTATGTTTCGTCGGTATTGAGACCTTCTCAGTCATTCAACTCTGTTAACAAAACACCGCTTCTGCAGGTAAGATTTCTGGGATTTTTTCTAAAAACATATTATTAAAACTAATATACGTTTGCGTGAAAACAGAGTTACACACCACCACCAATAATTCGAACTTATTCGAATGTACACTTTAACATTCCGATCCAAAGACTCTTGGTTGATGTTCAAGAACCAGAACTTGAAATTATGCACGTTTTGAGAATTCAGGTCAAGGTTAAGGGCGCTCGGTCGCTCAACTTGGGCCATAAAATATCCAGGACTAACTCCTCGTCACGAGAATTTTTAAGTGGGTTTGGAACACGACGTCGAGGGTTTAGTGACAGTTCAGGAACGAAAAGTATTGGTACGGGAACGGCCAGTGAGGACGAATCTGTGGAAGATGGCACACGGGTCATTGATTTCCACGTTGCGCTGCCTGTTTATTCGAATTACGTTGAACCTAAACATACAATGACGGAATCCGAAACACCAGCGTCGGAAGTTGCCACTGCGACGAGCGAGTCTTTTTTCACCAGTGGCTGGAAATCGTTTCGATCACGAGCGTTGTCGATATCTTCGCAATTGTCAAGATCGTCTGCGCATCATTCGTCGGAACCGTCAGATTCTGTAAATAGCTCAAATGAGGCGGGTGGTTCAAGTAGTGAACGTAGATCCTGGCGATTCCGTTCACGAAGTAAGCGAAATCGAGGGCCATCTACACACCAAGAAGACCCGGGAGAGGCTTCAAAACAAGAAGAATTTCCACAAGGAAAAAAGGATAACCAAAAATCTCGATCCCGCACAAAAACTTCGACCAGTCTTCAGAGCGATTCCTCGATTCTGTCTTCCACATTGTCAACGCTAACACAAAACAGCTACGCTGGCTCACGATCACGAAGCTCAAGTCACCCACAGAATCCGGGAAACATTGTATTCGTAAACGAACAGCAGCTTCAATTGCAATCACTGTATAATCCAACTTACCCTGCATTCGAAAGCTCGGTTGTTCCTGTAATTAAACCGGAACTTAACGTTGGTGAAGAAGACGTGATCCAAAAGATCGTTGAGGAAGAAGAGAAGAAACGTTCCCGAAAGACGAGTGCTAAAAAGAAAGAAAAGCCTATTGAAGAGGCGCCAGCGCTTCCTCCGAATCTGGACGAATTGGATTACAGTTCGCTGACGTTTGAGGAGATTAATGCACTGGTTAGTCGATTGGTAACGGAGAGTACTTCAGATTAAAAAAAAAAAGAGAGCGAGCATTGAAGATAAAAAGAATATACGTATTTATAGATTTATTTAGAGATAGTCTTTTTTAAGTTCTTTATTCATATTTTTATACTTTCATGTATTTTTTTGATATCTGATTCCTATGTTAAGTTGCTATTTTTTAAGATTTTTTATTTGCAAAACAAGTATTAACCAAAAAAAAAGTAAAAGTTATTTTGTGTAAATATTCACTTTCTTTGATACAATTTCAAACTTCAAGCTAAGCTCCAAAACTTGAAATCCTCCATGAACTTGCCTCCAGATCTAAGGCACAGAGAATGCGTCTCAAAGTTTGATTAAATTGAAAAAACGGTAGCAAAACAAACATTTTCCGAAAATTGTGCTATTTTCTTCTGTTTTGAAATGAAACGGTGTCGAACAGGAAATCTTTCGTCAGTCATATGATCAAATCAAAATCAGCAAAATTAATGATAAAATAGATTTAACTTTGATCAAAATACACTCGTTCAGGGTCTAGACTCGAAATAAAATTTCTAAAATTGATAATTTGTACAGTAATATGAAAAATGTTTTACATAACTTTCAATCGCTTATGTTTGGGCGGAACTTTTCTTCTTTTCTTCATGCTTATTTAAGACTGCAATGAAGTCTCACAGTGACAAACGGCTAGTGAAACATCATAATATCGTGTTGGAATATAAACAAATTGTTCCATCGATTTGTGACTTGATTTTTCAAAGATTATAAATCAATAGCGACTAATCTGAAATATATTTATTCAAAAACACACCAAAAACATGATTAATTATAAAAAAAATATCCTCTTAATAAAAAACAGTAAGCACAAAAACAAAACACCTCCAATATATGAAAAAAACAAACCATCTCCCAAATAAAATATTCCAAGAAACTTTTTACTTCTTCACAAAGCTGGATCCAGTGCTCTCCTTGTATGGATAATCCAAATCTCTCCCCTTCTTTTTCCAAATCATCTTTTTCGAATTGTTAACCACGTGTGTTCCAGCAACCATTTGACAGTGCTTTTCTTTGAAATCACGAATAAATACGGGATCCCATAATTCACTCGCGATTCCTAAATCCTTACAGCACCGTAACATTGCGTTACTCTTACATCCCTCAGAAGCAGTCGCAAGCGCATCTGCACACACGAAAGAAATCAGTGACAAACATTAGTTTTTTTCGCAGATAAAATAATTTTCGAAGATAACTAATGCACCTTCACCACCGAAATAATCTTGTTCACCACGAGCTTGAGCAACAAACCGACCAAGACAAAACAACGCATACTCTCTTGAAATGTTTTTGGAATTCACGGTATGTCCTGATCTTGGAACTAACGCCCATCCGCCAGGTCCAAACGCTTTGTTTAAAATTCTTCTGTACTTAATCTCCGGAAGATACAATAACCCATCTACGAAACAACAACAAAAAAAAGATCATTAAGAATTCTTCCCGCGCTTTTTACTTTTTTTGCATAATTGTACCTGGTTTAATCTCGATATCATCTGGTTTGATTTCAGCAAGTAGAATATCGGCTATTTCTTTTGGGAAAGGCTCGACTGAAGCGCCGGAGAATGAAGTGGACAATGCCTCTTCTTCTGGAGCAATTTCGGACGGTGCTGGTGGAGGTGCGGCCGGCTCTGCAGATGAGCTTGAAAATTTTTGCGCGGATGTGGACGTTGTTGTTTTTTCAACAGCACGGACAAACGAAGTGGTAGATAATCTTGCAACGGATCGATAAACAACCGGTCTCAGCTAAGACGGAGATAATTATATATTAATTACACATATAATATTATTGCAGAATATACCAAGAGCGGAGATTTGCGCAACCAAAGTTTAGCAGCAGATGACATTGTGTTTTTCAATGAAAGTGGCTTGGTACTTTATTTCTGTTTTCTCCGGTTTGCAACTTTCAATCCTATCAACGCTAACAAGTTCCATCCGATCGCTATCACTCCCATCGCCACCAATGAAATCACAAATCTTCTGGAATCATATCCATAATTCAACTCGCCCGCTTGTTTCTCCACCGCTTTGCTGGGTTCTGTCCAACCCACTGCTCCCCCGATCACGTTTTTAGGATCATATTGCAATTCCTATCAAAAAAAACTTTAGCCAATCATCTTCACGATACAATCAACTATCTGCTTACTTTCCACGGCCTTCCGGCCGCTTCATTGATGTAGTACGCCTCAATAGCCCATCGAGGTGCGCTCAAATTCCATACCCACCCAATCAACGGCCACGGAAACTCGCTTGAATTCACAGTGGCCAACGTCGGTGAGATTCCTGATAACACTAAACACCACACGAGAGCAAAAGCCGTTGCGAACAAAAATGTGATCGATTTTGGTAAAAACGTCGACAAAAAGTATCCTAAAGGGGAACATTAGATTTGTTTTAATAATCATTTCTAATATGAGAAAGAAAATAAATACTTTACCCATGGCAAATGCATTCACGTAAGTCAAAAATACAATCAACAACAAAACCCACATCAGTCCTTGTAAATTCAACATCAACATGACCGCACAGAAAAACATCACGGTTGCAATCAATATTCTCGGTAAATCCGCAATCAATTTGGCCATAAAGTAAGGGAAGGTTTGTAGCCCCGTCGATCTTTCTCTCCAAAACACTACCCGCTCGTTTCCAAACGTTGACACTCCCACCGTGATCCCTGTGAACATCACACCTAAGCATATCAATTGGGCGACCGCAAATAACCCGTCGTGTGGTGCAATGCATCCCACCGCCCGTAAATACAACGGTGTGATTTCACATACCATTCTTGGTTGCAAACCGGCGTAATCTTTACCATCAGAAACAAGCGAAACAAACACACCTATTCATACAGATATCAACTTTAAAGCACACAGATTTCGGCTACTAATTACCACAAATAAGATGAATCATCGCCTCCATCAAAACCTTTAATGGATTCCCAAATACTTGTCGACACGATCGGACATAACACAACCAAAATATCCTTAAGCTTCCCGGGGTATGTCTTACATCCGCATGTTGATGCTGCGTAAAATCACGGCGAATTTTGCGGAGGAATATCGACAAATGCGTGAATATTCCAACTTTCTTTACGCGGTCTTTGACAGTCTTTTTGTGCGCTCGCAATGGGACCGTCGGGTCACCTCCCTTGAGTTTTTGTTCCCAGCACTCGGGTAATACTGCCGCAGAGAAATTCGACGTCATTAGACATGGCACACGGTCGGACAATATGTCCATGAAAAAGTCTGGTTCGGATGAATGTTTGGTGGGTAGTTTAAATCCAAGTGAGTCAAAGTATCGAACTGCTTCGTTTCTTGGTCCCGCATACACAACTCGACCGCCCTTCCCAAGCAATAGTACGTCGTCAAAATGTGAATAGGCTGCTGGTGATGGAGAGTGGATGATGGCCGCAATTGTCATTTGTCGTGATTTAGCTAAAAGTTGAAGCATTTCGCAGATTTCTCTACTCGTTGAACTATCAAGTCCACTGGTCGGTTCATCTAGAAGGTATTTTTAATAAACAAACAAGTGAGAAAGTGAAGAGAGATTTAATTTAATTACCAAGAAAGAGGACGCTAGGTTGCGCTCTATTTAACGAAAATAAAAATTAGTCACTACGATAAATCAACAATTTCTGGTCTACATACACAAGCTACAATAAAAATGTTTAGCAAAAAAACCAATTACGGTAAAAGAAAGATTCTGCATACCTCCATCCCGATGTTCACTCTCTTTCTTTGACCACCACTAACCCCACGATTCTCTTCATCCCCAATGACAGAATTAATCACTCCCGACAACCCCAAAAACGAAATAGTCTCCAACACACTCGCCTTCTTATCCTTAAACTTCATATCCACCGGTAACCGCATCATGGCAGAATGCAATAATATATCATTCACCGTTAATTCTCGCAACATTATATCGTCTTGCGGAACAAACCCGATCAGTTTTTGGTAATTTGATAGGTTTTCTTTTTCTCCGTTTATTAGAATATGCTAGGAAATAAAAGAATTAGATTATTCTTTAGGCGTAAAGGATATAAAAAAAAAGATCATTACCCCAGACGTTCGTTCAACTTTCCCTGTGAGCAAAGAAACAAATGTCGTCTTTCCTGACCCAGAAGGTCCCATGATTGCACATAACCGGCCAGGGCTCAACCTACCACTAACACCCTTTCAAAAAACATCAAATCAAATTTCCCACAAATGCATCAACAATCATTTTCTCAAATACCTTCATGATCTGAACCCCATTTGGCAACGTATACCCAAGATCTTTAAACTCAATATCAAACATCCTAAACCCTTCAATCTGACTCAACTTTTGCGCCATCCCACTCAAATTCAACGAAATGGACGCAGTATCACTAAACTCCGTCTCCCCACTATCCGAGTCCGAATCATACTCACCAGGATGCAACAAAGAAACCGTCGAAGCCATAGCTGCTTGATGTGCCGCCGCTTGCGAGACTCGTTTATTCGCCCGTTTCGTCTTGTCCAGCTCTTGAATCCTTCGGCTATATTTTGATCCTCGACGGCGCACGAAAAGATACCGCATAGCCATTAAGATTGTAATGAGAATCAAAACGAATATTGCGATTATGAATATTGTCCAGCGTGGTGATTTTTCACGACCTTCTGGGCAATATTCGAATGGTGTACATTTTAACGGTCGAACTGAACCTGTTGTCATAAAAAGGCCAGTGAGAGAAAAAATATTATGTAAATGGTACATTGATATTAAATTCAAAAACAGTATGACATTACCTAGGGGACAATAACTTCCAGCAGGACAAATCGTTATATTTTTCGGCGTCGGACAATAAAACCCGGGGCAACAATAAGAAGGTTGATAAGTATGTTCCGGACAAATAAATCCGGGTGGACATTTATTCGCCGCATACGGATCAGTGTTATTCAACTCGGCTTGCGAGTTTGGCGATAAACAAAAAGATCCCGCTGGACACTCCCATTTTGTTTGTGTATAATTACAATTTAGCTTATATTTCTATAAAAAAAGCAACGATAAACGATACAATGGAAGGTGAGTCTAAAAAGAAAAAATTTGAAAGCAAACGTTTTTACCTCAGTTCCAGGAATAAACGTCCATTTTATATTTTTCTGTACAAATACTAAACTACTATTCACAAAAAACTGTGCACTGGTAGGGTCGTCAATGGCCATAATCGTAAGCTGGTCCGCTGCTTCTTCTGGAGACATTGACGACGACATTTCTTTCATTATTGCAACGTTCACATTTGATGTCGGCATAGCTCCTTTTGAGCGGGTGTTTGTCGCAACATTTAGAATCGATTGGATAGAGTTTGTTGGGATGGAGAGTCTTGTGGGAGACGGAGCTGCCGAAATTACTCTTGTTATTATCAACGGACCTTCGTCCAACGAGGGAGATGGGAAGTTGCTCATTGTAAAAGAATTTTTTTTCACCGGAAATTAAACAAAAAAGAATAAAGAAAGATTTGTCGGTGAAGATGATGATGCGGCTGTGAATAGAATTGTATGGCTTGGTAAGGCTGAACGCTGTGTTAAATTTGCTCGGCCCAGAATTCCTTAATTGGTTATAAATTCCACCATGTTTTAATA